>PVKS010023704.1:0-32013 GCA_004027875.1 Aplodontia rufa | reverse complement strand
TTTCAATATCCTCCTGATTTAATTTAGGGATGCTGTAGGTGTCAAGAAATTTATCCATTTCTTCTAAGTTATCAAATTTGGAGGAGTATAGGTTTTCAAAATACGATCTTATAATTTGTTGGATTTCTATGGGGTTGGTGGTGATCGTTCCTTTTTCATTGGAGATTTTATTGATTTGCCTCATTTCTCTCCTTTTTTTTGGTTAGATTTGCTAGGGGCCTATCTATCTTGTTTATTTTTTCGAAGTACCAGCTTTTTGTTTCATCAATTCTTTTTATTGTTTTTTTGTTTTCAATTTCATTGATTTCGGCTCTGATCTTGATTATTTCCTTCCTTCTGCTGGGTTTGGGGTTAGCTTGTTCTTCCCTTTGGAAAAGTTTTTAACAAAATAATGTAAAATGTATATAGATTCTGAAGATTAGATTTACCCCCAAGAGTGCCCCCCCCAATTACCCACCCTTATCCCTCCCTTCCCCTTCCCACAACATCTCTAAAAATGTATTAGGTTGTATAACATTACACCTTATCTGGATTTAACACATGATAATAGACCACCTTTCTCAATGGCCAGGGTCTAGTTCCAGCCTCCACAGATGAGAGAACCCTTGGTTCTCTGGGTTATGCTAATTTCACTCAGCATAATTTCTTCCATCACCATCCATTTACCTTCAAAGGCTGCAACATCATTATTTCTAATTGCTGTATAAAATTCCGTGGTATATATGTACAACAGTTTTTGGATCCATTCATCCAGTGAGGGACATTTGGGTGGTTTCCATAATTTAGCAATTGTAAATTGAGCTGCCATGAACATAGATATTGCTGTGTCACTATAACGTGCTGATTCTAAGTCCCCTGGAAAAATACTCAGGAGAATAGCAGGATCATATGGTGGACTCATCCCTAGATTTTTGAGGATTCTCCACACTGCTTTCCAGAGGGGCTATACCAGTCTGCAGCTCCACCAACAGTGTGCTAGTGTCCCGATCTCTCTACAGCCCCTCCAGCATCTATTATTGTCTATTTTCTTCATTTTTTGCCATTCTGGCTGGCGTGAGGTGATATCTTAATGTAGTTTTCAGTTGCATTTCTCTGATTACTAGTGATTTAGAGCACTTTCTCATGTATTCATTGGCTTGATCAATGTCCTCTGTTGAGATGTTTCTATTTAGCTCTTTGGCCCATTTATTCATTGGGTTGTTTGTGTTTTTATAGTTGAGATTTTTGAGGATTTTGTACATTCTGGATATGAGGCCTCTATCAGAGGAATCATAGCCCATGATTCTCTCCATTTCCATAGGAAATACATGCTATAACTAATCATTATTAGAAACTAATTTAAAAAAATATACCCTTTTTGTCAAAATGATTAAGGAAATGAAAAAGTTCAGAGGGTCAAAATATATTTTGGGTGATAAGAGTCAATTATTTTATCTGGATAGAGAACTTGAAATTTATCTCTTTATATCTTCCATGTAATCAGTTATAGTAAAGAATTTATAAATCTTTCATTAAAAATAAATCCAGTAACCTTGGGGAAACACTGCCAAAAATTTTTAAAACATTCATATATTTTTTCAAATTCACTATACATAAGTATCTAGTCAAGTAGCCTATCTTAAACCTTCATGTATAATGTCTTCAAATACATCTTCTATTTTTTCATTAAATTTTAGTTAATCTTAAAATACTTTTATGCATGTTTGTTGAAACATACACAAATATATATGTGTACTAATAATTTTTTAAGCAGGGTCATTGAGAGAAAGAATCAATTTTATTTAGTTTTTCAAAGAGAGGGACAATGAAAGAATCAATTTTATTTAGTTTTTCATATGACTTTTGCGGGCATCGTCGCACATGCCAGGCAAGTGCCATAACCGCTGAGCCACAGCTCCAATCCCTGAGTGCTAATAATTTGAATATGTTCCCCAAAAGTTTATGTGTTGGAAACTTAATCACCAAGTTCAAAAGTTGATGGTATTTGAAGGTAAGGCCTTTAGGAGGTAATTTGGATCAGATGAGGTCAAAAGTGTATGGCCCTCATGATGGAATTAATGACTTTATAAGAGGGAGAGAGACTAAATTTAGCATACTGGTTACATCTCACCACCTAATGCCCTCTGATATATTTTGATGCAGCAAGAAGGTTCTCAGGTGATGCTGAGCAGATGCCAGTTCCAGCCTCTTCAATGCCATAGTTGGTAGCATAACAGCAGGAAACTATTTCATAATACTAAAGCATTTTAAATGGTACCTAATATTATTCTTTCATTTAGTTGAATATAATTTAGTGGTATTGTAATTTTAAGGCCTTTGAATTGAAGCAATGATAATTACAGGGCCTATTTATAATAGAATTTTGCAAAGTTCAAATCATCAATTATTAAACAAAAATTTTATTTTAATAAAAATCTTATCCTAACACTATTTTTACACAGAGACTGAATCAAATACCAAATATAGAGTCATTTTACATCATAACTTAAATCATCTTATTTATCCAAAATATACAGAATTCTAAACCCGGTGTGGTGGCACATGCCTGTAATCCCAGCTACTCAGGAGGCTAAGGCAGGAAAATCCAAGTTCAAAGCCAGCCCCAGCAATTTAGTGAGGCCCTAGGTAACTTACAAGACCCTGTCTCAAATTAAAAATATAAAAATGGCTGGGGATGTTGCTCAGTGGTTTAGCACCCTGGATTCAATTCCTGGTGCAAAAAAAAAAAAAAAAAAAATAGACACATAAAATCTTACCTGAAATTTATCTTACCATAAATAAATCATTATATTCAAATACCAAAAAGTTATGATTATTTTACTTCTGTAAGTTATCCTGGAAAAGGAAAAGATAGGGATAGGAAGGTGGGGAAAGAATTATAAAGGAGGTTACCTTCAAACAACATAAAGGAGTTTACTACATTTTTTTTAGGCTGAAGACAGAAGATCTATTCATGAAGACTTTTTCCTTATTATTCTTTTTATCTTTTTTGCATCCCAAATAAACATATTTGTTAATGTCAAATTTCCTTAGATTAGCCACATAATTTCAAATTTTTATTGGTGAAATTATTCTAGTTTGAAAAATATGTACATGGCTTACACCTTGAAGAAAGCATGTTTACATTGAGGTCCAAGACTGAAAACCCCATGAGAACAGAAGTGGTCATTGTATTAGTCAGTGTTCTGGAAAGACTTGGAACCATTTAGATATGTATAGAGAGAGATAAAATATTTATTGGGGAATTGGCTGATGCTATTATGGAGACCAATAAGCCCTATGCAAAGTCATCTGCAAGCTTCAGAATCAAGAAAGTTAATGGTGTGATCCAATCTGAGTCTGAAAGTCTGAGAACCATGATTGGTGGTGGTGTAATTCTCAGTTCAAGGCCAATAGCGTGAGAACCATGAAGGGGCCACTGCGATAAGCCCCAAAGTCTGAAAACCTAAGAACCTGGCCCCTGGTGTTCAAGGGCTGGATAAGATGGATGTTCCACCTGAAGGAGGGGGTGGGATTGTTCCCCTTCTGCCTCAAAGAATTAGATAATGCCCACCCATATTGGGGAGGGTGGAGCTTCTTTACTCAGTTTGCTGACTCACTCATAGACACACCCAAATAGTGTTTCACCTGCAGTCTGCGCATCACTTAGCCTCATCAAATTAACATATAAAATTAACTGTCACAGTCGCTAATAATAGTGTTTGTACAGATATGACTTTCCAGAGCTTGGTCACTTACAAGCCAATACCAATACACAATAAAACCCTTAAATCCTGGCAGATAAAACTAATTAAAATAATTCTCAAGAAAATAGAGCAAGACTACGAGTAATTTTCATAAGATTTTTAATAAAGTTTTTGTACATTTTGAAAAGGTGAACCAAGTTGAAGTTATTCCAAAACAACCCAGTCTGAAAAACACCTCTGAATTCATCTGATATTGGATTCTAGAATGGATTTAGAATGGACTGACCAAAATTATCCCCATTTTCTTTCAACTGACCTTTCACAGGCTGGCATAGAAATTGAAAAGGATGAGTAAAGCAACCACCATTTGTGTTGCTCATTTTTCACTGAATATAATCATCTTAAAATCTGATAAAAAGATTCCTAGACCAAAAGAACCTTACCATTTAGAAGCTAATTGAAAATAACTCAGAGCTGAAGCCTAGTGAAGAATCTAACTCACTTTTGAGATTGGAAAAATCCCTGAGCCCCAAGGAAATACAAGACAGGGTCACTTGTCAAAGCTCTTGAGCCCCAGCAGTGAGGATATCTTGACTAGATCTCAATTACAGTTACATAAAGTGTCTACAAAGTGTCAACTTCCCAATAACATCTGCAAAACTTAACAAAGCTAAGTGTATTCAGTGAACTAAGGGAGAAATATCTTGACAGTCTTAGAAGTGTAGAATAAGGATGGAAGGTTGTTTTTAATTTTTTTAAAGAGAGAAGGACAGTGAGAGAGAAAGACAGAATCAATTTTTATTGAATTTTTCACATGGCTTTCATCACTCTGACATCGAACTGTGCATGTGGGTGCTGGGATTTGAACCTATATCCTTGTGCATGTTGGGCAAGGGAAGCCACCACTCCAGCCCTTAAAGTTTTTCTTTTCTTTCTTTTTTTTTTTTTTAAGAGAGAATGGTGGAGATTGTGTGTGAGAGAGAATTTTTATTTTGATTAATTTTTTTATCTGGTTCTGGTTTCTTCGACCCCAGATGTGTATGTGGTTTTAGGGTTCAAACTCAGGTCCTTACACATGCTAGGCAAATACTCTAATTCCTGAGCAATCACTCCAGCCCTATTTTTAGAGTTTTAGGGCCTTGACTGGGTGATTTTAATGTGGGTTTTGCAAGGCGTAGAATTGGTTGGGTTGGGCCAAAGTATATGACGATGGCTTTGAATTGTTGAGCAATAAGGCAAGTGTCTTGAATCAGTTTTTATAAGTAAGCTGACAAGCTTGCTCCATAAATTATATAAATTTACTATTAAATTTGAGCAAACTATTTTAATTATATTTAGTTCACAGGCTCATTTTCTAATACCAACTATTTCCTGGAGAAATAACACTGTTTCTGGTATTGTGTTGGATAGGCTCATCAATATATGCCTGCACATAGCATTGTTAATCACAGAGATTAAAAAATTATGTTGCTTTCCATTGTTAACATTAGTGTTATGTATCTACCTTAGAAAACAAGTCTTTTAAGCATGAATTTATTGTAGTCTTAATTTGAATCTAATGACTTTGGAATTATGTGTCATTTCTTTCATCTATTAGCAGGAATTACTATCACATAAATTACATACTTTTAAAAAGAAAAACATGTTCTGTAGGTTCAGCATAGTGTAAAGTAATACTTAAAATATTTTCTAATTATTTAAAATGTAGATTTTAAGTGGTAAGTAGCAGTCTAGATCCAAGAACTGGTATACCGAATGATAATGTGGTACCATTTGTTGTAGGTCACATTGGATTCCTTTTGTTAATGGGTGTAATAAAAAACTCACTGGGCTATTTTTCATGCTTTGTGGTTTAGCAATCTGCCACTAATGGGTATGCTATACCAATAGTACCACCACAATTAGGGTTAATCCTTTGCCTGTTACTTCATTCCAGAATGAGTCCTTGGAAGGAGTTTTAAACTGATCTTTGAGTGTTAGTCCTAGAATAATTTTTAGATGGTGAGATTCCAAATCAGTTAAGGATTTGAGAATGATATCCTATTAAATCAGACCTCAAGATAAGAAGACTGTGTTATTTATAATCCATATGTGAAAAAAAGTCAAACTGATTTATAAAGAATACTTTGGTCCATTTTATTATAAAAAACATCAACAAACCAAATAATTAAACAATTGTTAATGACATATTGACATTATTTGCAGCACAATTTTCTCAGTTATGTATAGAAATAGCATATATATGATATATATGCATATATAACACATATATGATATATGTAGAGAAATTATTTATATATATATATATATGAGTTATGAGAGTAGCTCAGGGGTTAAAGTGCTTGCCTGGCATGTGCATGGACACTGGTTTGAACCCCAGCACCTCATATAGGGCTAAATATTGGAGAAATGAAGGCCAAGTGAAAAAATAAATAAAATTTGTTCTCTCACTCTCACTTTAAAAAGAAAAGAAATAAATAATGTACAATAACAAATAGCACCAGTTAAAATCTTGACACTGGAAGATTCAAATCCTTTTTAACATTTCCAGTTTAAGCCCTAATTACTTAGTTTGCTTATCTATTAAATGGGTAGAACAGGGTTGCTAAAAATTTTGTAGAATAGAAAATGTAAAATTCCTGTAAATGTTTCATAAAACAAGGATGATTTAGCCATGCTTCTTGTACTCCATAGATCATGTGATTTCTTCTATAATCATATGCACTATTTTCTACTATATGAGATTAAGAACTAAGATTTTCTATATATTCCTATATTATTTTCTTATACCTTTTCATAGTTTTAATCATAACCTTGTTTTAAAATGAACTCTATTTGTCATATCTCAGTTGGATTCATATACTAATTTTATTTAGTTTTTTTTCATTGATTGAAGAATCATACTCTTTTTTGACCTTTAATATTTGAGCAGGTTCTATAATTTTTCTGGTCATTTTAATATTCAAAATTTCAGTGTAGTTTAAAACTTCAGTCCCATGTCGATATCCCTTCTCTCTCTTCTTCTAGAACCATCCAGGCCAGCCTTCAACTCAACAGGTAAAGGGAATGATCTGCTTTTTATTCCTCTTCCTTTTTTTTTTTTTTAATTCGTTCAACATAGTCATACATATAGGAGGGTATGGTTGCCATATAATCATGATCACATGATTATAATGACTGAGCAAGCCAAGGCTGATGCCAGTTCATGATGACTTATCCTCCTATGAATTAGGTCATGGAAAGGAGTGATGAAAATGAGCAAGTGCCTGTTACTGATCTGGCACCTTTCAAAGACCTGAGTTGACTTTACTGTATCTCATCTTCCCACAATGCCCTTTGGTGGAGGGTGTCTATTTCCTGGCTTTTTTGGGGAACACAAGAGCAATTACTACAGAAGAACCTGTGGGGAAGGTCTTTTACTCCTCTACTCTCTGAAAAAAAGAAATTCCTCACTAGCCCATTCTCCTCCAGCCTCCTTCAGCTGTTTTCCTGAATGATTAGCCCTCCTTCTTTTGCATTTCAGGCCCTCTTTTCCCAATGTTGAAGAATATCTCCTATGATTGATTTATCATAGGAAAACTTTGCTCCTTTCTAAGTCACATGGTAGATACACTTACTACTCCAATCTCTCTCTTACCATCACTCTCAAATTATTTGCTGTCTTTATTCAAGATGAGGTATTAATTTAAGATTGATATAAGCAATTGATAGAAATTCCAAGATTGTGCAATTGTTTTAAGTTATCCCTACACTATTTTATTTGGTTTGGGAAGGAAACCAAGTGACCCTTATGGACTGTCCTCTCTAATTCTGTAAGAATCAAACCAAAAATTTTAAAAATAACTTAGAAAACCCTAAATGCTTTAAATTAAACAACATATTTTAAAGGAATCTCATGCAAAAATTATTAAATATTCCAAACTGAATAAATATGAAGATATGTTAAAATTTGTGGGATGCATCTAAAGCAATGCTGAGAACAAAAATTTTAACTGTAAAATATTTTATTGTATCATTGTTCCATGTAGGACTACCTTGGAATATGTCTCACCTGTAGTTGTGCAAGCATTTGGCTTGCATGATGGATAATATCCTATTGTTTTCAATTTTCCTGTGTTTTTAGACAGAGAACACATCTCTTGAAAACAGGTAGAAGTGGGCCTTGTTTTTTTAACCAGATGGTTTAATTGGTAAAGTCTGTTAAGTATTAGAGGAAGACATCATGTTAATATTAAGCAGACTCTTAAAAAATATTGGAGGACAGGGGCTGGAGTGTTGGCTCAGCGGTTTCGGTGCTTGCCTAGAAAGCATGAGGACTCGGGTTCAAACCCCAGCACCATGTACACAACTGAGTGTTAGAGCAACTAAGGCCATGTGAAAAACTAAATAAAGTTGTTTCTCTCTTTCTCTGTCTCTCTCACTGTCCCTCTCTCTTTATAATATATATATATTTATTTATATTTACAAATATATAATATATATATATTTGTAGGAGGACAAAGGTCCAACTAATCCTGATACGAAAACCTATACAATAAGAGAAGAAAATTAGATACAAACATCTTGCTAGGAAACAGACACAAGAAATCTTAACAAAATGTCAGCAAATTCAATACAGCAACATGCATAAAAGATAATAATACATCGTGGACAAGTGAGGTTTATCTGAAGATCAACATTGAAATATTAGTCACTTTAATTCACCATATTAACAGACTAAAGGAGAAAATCATATGACTATTACAATAGATGCAGGAAAAGCACTTGACAAAATTCAATGAACTTTAATCATAAAAATCCTTAATAAATCCAGAATAGAAAAGTACTTCTTCCTTTTAACAAGGGTATATGCAACATCTACAGATAACATTATAATTAATAATGAATTGAATGCATTCCCCTAAGATAGGGAACAAGGCAAAAATGTCTACTTCTGTAATTCCTGTAAGTTCAATATATAGAAATTAATTACATTTTATATAATAGCAACAAACATTTCCAAAGTAAAATTTTTAAAAAATTGCATTTAATATAGAATCATAAGTCATATAATGCTTAGTACAAGGTAGACCTCCACAACATGGAAGTTCAGGTATTCAGTTCTGGAAAAATTACCTTGTCTTTTTATAATGATTCCTCTATTTTATGTGTTTTTTTAGGAATTTCAGTTTGTCAAGACATTTGATATAAATTGAGAACGCTAAATTTTCATTTCTCTGTTTGCTGAACTTTCTGGAAATTGTCTTTACATTTCCATCATTGTTCAGGCAAATTAAACACAAAGAATATGAATAGTTGTCCAGAATCTCTGAGCTAATTAGTGTTTTAAATGCTATCTGAAAGCAGACTGTCTGATTCAGAACACACAATATTAACCCCTTCACAATCCTGCCCCTTTTAGAAAGCACTTTAATGTTTAATGAATAAATATATCTCATAGAAAAGAGAAATCAGAAGAAGATATTACTATATATTCATAATACTATAAGAAAAACAGATAAATTTCCAGAAATGATGCTATGAAAGTTTCTAACTGGTTTTGTTTTCAAAAGATGGTAAATTTTGGTATCAAACTGCTATTTCCAGTGAACATTTAAAATAAAATTTAATAGGAATTTTTTTCTTGTACCAAATTTCAAAATCCTCAAGGTCAGATCTTTGTTAGTATTAAATTTTAGCACTCAGAGTGGACAGTTCATAGTAGGCTCTTATAAATATCTTATCACTGACAGTTTAAGATTTTTAGAATAATATTAGCTGCATAGATGATTTAAAAGATGTACACAGTGACCAGTTGAACAGCATGAATATAACTGGCTTTTTTTTGAAGGAGAAAAGTATGGATAATACATGGCATATGTTTTTAATTTCATTTTCATAACTATAACAGTAACTTAGAATTGCTATTAAAGTGCTACAGCATTATATATTTATTTTACTTTATTTTGCCATCTGCTAAAATGTGTTTGGGGAAAGATATGAGGGTCTCATTAATATTTTTGCATAAGTTTCCACTTACAAGCCATCGTTTGACATTTTTCTTCCATCTTTTAGGAATAAAGTGGTAAGATGGTATAAACAAGCAAGCCCATTATATCTCAAAACATTATAATAACATGTGGTACATGCATAAAACTTAGAATATCACTAGTATAAAATGTATAGTAGAGAATTACATATATTTGACTTTCTTTTAATTTTGATATTCATTCAATAAAATGAAAGTTAAATGTTGACTTCCAGTATGAAATGCATAATTTTTTGAGCATACCACAAATTAGCTATGAAGAGGAAGGAAAGATTGAAACGTGAGCAGAAAACTAATGAACATATTCTCTAATTAGGGATTCTCATTGGCTGCTGATGTAACGCTCTTACAAAGAGAGACACTTCTATAATTAAAGAAGGGAATATTGTCCTTTGGACCTTCCTATATAATGTAACCATGACTTCAGTGCGCAGTCCTGGCTCCCATTCCCCTATACCTCATTTAGTCTCTTGTTCTGAAAAATCTGTATATATTTCACAAGAGTAATGCTGAATCTTTCTACCATACTGCTCATTCATCCTGGCTGCACTAATACATTTCTGGGTGCATGTTAAATGATTAGACACTGTCAGAGTATTTTTTTCTAAGTCTGAAATAGGACTTAAGAATATGTATTCTCTTTTTAGTTTTACTTTTTTTTTTCTATTGGGGAAAAATCCCAGGATCTTGCAAGTACTCTACCAATGAATAACTTCCCTCATCCTTTAAAAGATATATTTTATTTTTGAGACAGAGTCTTGTTAAGTCTTGCTCAGCTTCCTGAATATCTATGATCCAGATAATCATCTCTATTCTTAACAAGTCCCACCAGCCATTCAGATTGAGAACTGTGGGTGTTACTTTTGGAGTCAGCCATAATTGGAGTCTACCAATCACAGCTCAGAGTCTATTTATATCAATCTAAAATCTGGGAAAGAAGAAAGTGTCACAGTAGAAGAGAGAATCCTAGAATATGTGTACCCACCAGTAAGGCATCACAGGCAAAGGCCAAAAGATGCCTGTTAACAATGTCGGAAAATATCATCTGACAAATTTTCTACTCCTCTACCTATTCCAGTTATTAGAAGGGCAGACTTGGGGAGTAAAAGGAAAGTGCTACAGCATGGTAGTGGACATGGGTCTGTACCCACGTAGGCAGAGGTAACCACGTACTTCATTCGGTAACCAGCACTAGGGCTGGATAAGGCTTGTGAGTGAGGGTGAAGAGATGCTTTAGAAAATAAGAGAGAACATATTATCATGAATAGGAGTAAAAGAGAATAACTCTAAAAATGACTTTTAATGAAAACTGTTAAACACTTGATGATGAGTTATGACTGATAAGAATGTAGAAAGCTATAACATGATGGGATTGAGATGAAAAGACAATGGAATAATTGTTATCTAATCTTCCATGTTATGTTATTGTCAAGCATTTTAGTTCTATTACTGCCCTTAATGTCTACGCATTTAATCTTCATTAATTTTTATATTCAATATGTACCAATATGTTTAGTCAGCTTCTTTACTATCATTTTTGCATCTTATTTTCCCTGTCAGATTTAACTTTTTTCTTAGAGTACATTCTTTCAAGATTCTAAAGCAGAAGCTAAAAATGTTTTTACTAAAATATCTTTTATTCTTCTCTCAGTCTTGAGTCATAGAACATGTAGATGTGAAATTGTGTTTTTACTTTATTCAATATTGAAGATATTTTCAATTCTGGCTACCATATCAGATTAGAAATCTACTATCACTTGGATTATTGGTTGCCTGAAGACTTTCTGGTAGCTTTAAGCAACTTTTTCTGGTAAATGTTTTGCATTCCTACTACAGCTTATTTGTTTTTATATATTTTTCCTAGAACTTGTGGGATTCTTTCTTTTGAAGCTTAGTTTGTATTTACTTCTTGAGAAATATATCAGTTCCTCACTACTTCTACCCTATTATCTCCTTCTCAAAATCCTATTATGTGTATTTGAACTATACACAAGCAATCATGTATGTCCTTTAATATTTCTCTCATATTTCTTATCTTCTTTATTCTGCCTGTTATCTGTGGGGCAATTTTCAAGACCAACTTTTATATACTGGTTTTCTCTTAAGTTGCTTTTATTGAAATTTCTACTAATGTTCTATTTATTTCTTTGAATATATGCTTAACTTCTATTTGCTTCTTTTTTAAATTCACCTATCTAGTTAGCTAGATATAATTCAGATGAGCACACATACAATTCAGGGATTCTTTGAACAGGCTTCTCTAAATACAAATGAAAATTCCTTTAGCTAATATGAATTTTTTTAAGTTTACCCTATTGTACTTGTCTCAGATTTATTTTAAGGAAATTGAATGATTCAATAAACAAAAATTTATGAGTTAGGTACCCTCCCCTAACCATCCCAGGCTAATTAGGGCTAGCACCCCATATGGCAAATGGGGCTTCCTCCATCCTGTCCAAAGGCCCAGCAGGGCTGCCTGGCTGCACCCCCATGGGGCAGGAGTGCAGCAGCTGTCTACAGAGCAGGCAAGCGTGATGATGCACATTCCCTCCAGGTGTCTTTGATCATGAAAGAAAAACAACCTTTGTGAAAAAGACAGAATGTGCACACACATGCACATACACACAGGGAGAAGAAAACATCTTCCTATTCTGTCTCATTACTAGTTACATGGTGTTGTCTAAGCTACTTTACCTCTCTGTGTCTCTGTTTACACACATGTAAAATGGAAATAATAAAGTAACTGCTTTATCTGATAAAATGCCTAAAATGGTACCTAGTAAACAATGGGTTCTCCAAAATTGCTAGTTGTCACTTTCCTCAATTTGGAAGGGAAAAATTATAGATTTTCTCTTGAGAGTTAGGAAAAAGATACATCTTCATTGAATCAAGATTCAGAGCAGGACTTTAGGATTGTGAAAGAAAGGAAGTTGAAAAGGTTGATAGGCATTGAGTTTTAAAGATCTGTATATGACATACAAAATATACTTAAATAACTAGAATATAAGTCTATAAAGGCTCTTAAAGAGTTAGTACATATATAATCAGATGCATCTTTTCCCACTTAATTTTTAGGAAAATAAATGATAGTAGCTTTATACAAAGGAACTGGAAGGTGTTTATAGTACAGAGTAGGAAGAATTTAGAAAGCTCTAACTGACCTTCATGACAGATGTCAAGGATACTGTTGATCCACATACCACACTTCCGCTGATTAAAAAAAAAAGAAAAAAGACCCCTCTTCCTCCACGGAGATGTAGCTACTTACGAAAAGATGTGGCTTGATGAAGGGATTCTTAAGTCAAGTGTACTTATGCAGGTAAAAACTGGCTCCACCTTATGCTGCAAACAGGCCTAGGTTTTCCTGAGGACTTCACTAAGTCTATTAAGCTTGGCTCAAAGAATAAGATGGAGGGGTGGGGAGTGAGGAGTGGATGGGGAGTGAGGAGTGGGTAGGGAGTGAGCCACTGCAGCAGTGACTCAGAGGTAGAGCCCTTATCTGGCATGCATGAGGACCCGGGTTTGAATCCCAGCATCTCATATACAGCTACGTGTCAGAAAAAAAAGTTGATTCTCTCTCTTCCTTAACAAAAAAAGAGAATAAGATAGATTTCAACAGAGAATTTCACGGGACAATTCTTGGTCTTAATGACAGTCACATGAGAATCAATCTTACACCTCAAGGCAGTTTAACAGACTTGAGTGATGACAGACAAGAATGAAATGAAAGATCATAAGCTGCATGTTTTCCAAAATAAATATTAATTTAATATTTCACTATTCTATCTGCTAATGAAACTCAAAGACATAGCACAACAATAACAGTACTTTATTTTTACTTTGTGTTTCTTTTTTCTTTAAGTAAATTAATTCACTGGCACTTTACTATCAATTTTATTTATTCCCCATGAAGAGAGCAAATTCATTTATTAAGATGCTTTGGAGCATTCTTAGATTTCTCATATAAAACCAAGCATCTTGTTACAGAGAAATACATCATATCGTACATCTAGAGAATATTTGTGGGCTATCCCTGAAAGGTTTTGACTATGTCTGATACATGTGCCATTAACCTTTGTATTCAGTATTTTTTGTTTGTTTGTCATACCTTTTGAGTAAAATGTTGTAGGATTTTTTATAATCAGAAAATGTTAATTCTTTCTTTTTATGCACTCTGAGTGGTTCACATTTTCAGATATTCTGGTAGAATTTGGGAGCACACTGCAAGCATCATTAGTTTGGCACTGTTGATAGCTTACCTAATTTAATGGGCATATTCTAGCACATTTTTCATTCAGTTATAGCTACCACTGATAGGAATGCTATCCTCATATACAAAGTTACAGCAGTGATGACAAGTATAGATGTCAATTCCAGAATTATGGACTGAGGCCTCCAGCTAAATCATCCCCTGAGACAGCTTGGCTTGTCTGGATTCATGAAAATAAGTGATGAATGTCAACTCTTTCTAATTAGGTGATAAACTAGAGGAACCATCTGAATATAACCAACTTTTGGCATGAACTTCAAGATATAAATAATAGTAACTCTTAAATATTTTATTTACAATATTCATATACTTTCAAGTGTGTATATCTATATAAAGAAATGTGGAATATTTTTAAAAGCTTGCTTTTCAGGCCAGTTTTACCTAATTTACAATCTAATTTATGTTAGCTGATTAGGGGAGAAAAGGTCATCGTATTTGAAAGAAAGGCCACTTTAACTTTATAGTTGAGATCAAAATTATGCATCATTTATGCATATAATGGAACTTTGAAATCTAATTTCATCCTCCAATTCAAACATATTTCTTATTTGCCTTGTTTTATATACCAAAGTTAATAAAAGGCACTAACAGATAAATTAACCAAATAATTTATTTTAAAGTCAAAAGCACAGTGGGAAGAACTGGTGTTAGCAAGATGGCAGAATAAGAAGCCCCAGTCCTTGTTAACACACAGAAAGACAAATTTATTAATAATATATTGAACAAAATACCATTGTGAGAATTACAGTATCCAATTAAAAAGTTAAGCCATCTGCAGTGAGCACAAAGCAGGGAACACTTGCATTTAAACAGGAAAGAAGAGCTATTTCACTTCACTTGCACAAATTCATCCCCCACGCCAGCTTATCTCAGCACCAGGAGGGAATGCACCCTAGTACACCACTTTTTTGTCAATGGGAAAGAAAAAAAGTGTTACACCCATCCAAATTTGCAGCTCTTTGGAAGTTTGCCCAAGGGACTGGTTTCTGTCTTGCCTCATTCAGATCAGTAGTTGACCTGGCATAGTTTGGTTGCCCCGGGGCTGGCTGGGAAAAACCAAGAACAAAGAAGAGGATGGTGCATGGCTTGCTGTAATCAGCTGTCTGGATGTGAACAGGAGAAAGTACACAACTTAAAGCTTTCTCAAGAGGGAGGGAGGGAGAAAAATGAAGAGTAGATCCTGTGTTCCAGTACTTTGGAGGAAAACCCAAGGGACTTGTCCTGCCTGATTGGGACAGATTGGGAGTCAGCCTATTTTGCATGCCTACTGACTGTTGAGACAAAGGAAAGCAGAGAATTTTACTGTTGCAGGACTGTAGAATTTTGCCTTCTACAGAGTCACCTTAGGGAAGAAGAAGTTATGAGTTCCTGAAGGGGAAAAAAAAAACAACTGACAAGCTTTTCACATTGAGAAAGTGTACATCCAGACCTAAAGAAGTTGCATAACCCCTAAAAAATTTCAGAAGCCCCTAGAATCTCTAGCTGAATGGTGAGGTTATATCCATTTTGGAGGCAGTTTATAAAGAATGATAGAATTGCCTGGTTTTTCAATTATATAGATCCCAACACAAAGTTGTACAGTATGTGAAGAAATAAACAAACAGCCCAAAGAAAAACAAATAAGTCTCCAGATATTGATCTTTTGAAAATGAAGGTATGTGAATTACCTGGCAAAGACTCTAAAATAAATATTATAAAATTGTCCAGTGCATCTAAGAAATGATGCATGAACAACACCAATGCAAAAGCCAAGAAATAGAAGATATAGAAAAGAGCAGAAATTTGAGCTAAAGAACAAAATAATTGAACTAAGAAATTAATCAAGGAGGATCAGTAGCAAACTTTATTAAACAAAATTTAAAAATCAGAGAATTCAAAAGACAGGCCATTTCAAAATATGCAGTCAGTGGGACCAAAAATATCCCCAGACTATTTTTATTTTTTGTTTTGAGACAGAATCTCACTAAGTTGCTTAGGGCTTAACTAACTTGCTGAGACTGGACTTGAATTGATGATCCTTCTGCTTCCAGCATCCTGAGCTGCAACACCATGCCCAGCAGTATGTAAAAAACTTAATAAAGACTGAGGGACTTATGGAACACCTTCAAGTGGCCAGTATATGCATTGTGTTAGCTCTAGAAGGAGAGAAAGGAGCAAAAAGTCAGTTTAAAAGTATATGACCTAGGGGCTGGAGCGGTGGCTCGGCAGTTTTGGTGCTTGCCTGGCAAGCACAAGGACCTGGGTTCAAACCCCAGCACCATGTACAGAACTAAGTGTTGGAGCAACTAAGGCTGCATGAAAAACTAAATAAAGTTGTTTCTCTCTTTCTCTGTCTCTCTCACTGTCCCTCTCTCTGAAAAAAAATCTTTAAAAAAATATTAAAAAAATTATATACGACCTAAAATCCCCAATCTGTGAAGAAAATGGAAATAATGTTCATTAACTCAGGTAATGAGTTCCATCTAGAATGAAATCTAAGGGAAATTGACACTAAGATGCATTATAATAAAATCGTCAAAAGTTAAAGATAGATAGACTCTTTTTTTCAGGGCTGAGGACTGAACCAGGTGCCTTGCATGTGCTAGGCAAGTGCTCTGCCACTGAGCTAAATTCCCCAACCCCAAAGATAGACTTTCAATGGCAATAAAAGAACAGAGACTTGTCACGTACAAGGGAACCTACATAAAATGATCAGTAGATTTCTTAGCAAAAACTTCATTGGCCATGAGATGATGGGATGTTATATTCAAATTGATGTAAAAAAAAGCAAATAAGTAAACAAACAAAAGCCCCTGCTAAAGAAGCATAATATAACAAACAAAAAACATATCCTTCAAAAATTAAGTAGAAAAGAATACATGAGGGAGTTCTTCTTCACTAAACCTGCCTTCTAATAAATGCTAAAATGAGTCTTTCAAATTAAAATGAAAAGCTGCTGAAGAGCTCAATGATAAATATGTAGTCAAATATAGAATAGTGTAATACTGCAGTGGTAGTACATAAATAAACCACTTTAATTCTAGTATGAATGTTTAAAAGACAAAAGTGCAAACTAATAACTATAACTAAAGATAAAATGAGCACAGAATATAATGATATGTAAGTTGTGTCATTAGAAATAAAATGTGAGGGAGAGAGAAGTTAAAGTGTGAAGTATTACTATACTGTTGAAGTTAAACTTAAATTTAACTATTTAAATTTAAAATATATTATTATAATTATAAAATATATGTAAGCCCCATGGTTACCATAAAATAAGTATCCACTAAAGATACACCAAAGAAAATGAGAAGGAATCAAAACATGTCATTACAAGATAAATACAAATAAAGATAGAGAAATAAAATGCAAATGAAGAAAGGACATCTTATAAAATAGACATCAGAAAGTTTAATAAATGACAACATTAATTTCTTCCCAATCAACAATAACACTAAATGTAAATGGATTGATACCAAATCAAGTAATATCTGACTGGATTTTCTTCAAAAAGATGGAATCATGCTGTGTAAAAGACAGTCACTTTAAAATGAAGGAAATATAATCTGAAAGTGAAAGAATGAAAAAGATATTTCTTAAAAATTATAAAAACACAGAAAAGCAAGGGTGTAGCCATTCATGTTTTAGACCAAATAGACTTTAGTTCAAAAAGTTTCAAAAGAGACAAAGACATTATGTAATGGTATGAGGGACACTTTCCCAAGAAGATGTAACATAAGAAAATATCAACCAACACCAGAAAACCCAATATGCAATGCTATCATTTACAGAACTCTTGAGAAAACAAACAGCATACAATAAGTGAAGGGGATTTCCAATGTCTCACTCTCAATAAAGATAGAACATCAGAGTAGAAAATCTATAAAGAAAAACAAAAGAGTTGAACAACGCCATAAATCAAATGGACCTAACAGATATGTAGAGAACACTTCACCCAACAGCAGAATACATATTCTTCTCAAGTACACAGAAATCATTCCTTCGGATAGATTGAAAGTTTAGCCACAGAGCAAATCTTAACACTTTTCAGAAGACTTGAACTATATCTGTTTATTTTCCAACCAGAAGTGAATTATTATAGAGTTGGGTCCTTCCTGGAAACTGAGGCAGTATGAAGATCACCCTTCACACTCATTTGGCATATGACTTTATTGAATTGATAAGAAAAGGGAAAAGGGGCACTCTCAAAGGAGAGAGTAGGTCCACTATGGGAGGAGAGGGACAATGTACCTCTCCTTCATTCTGGTTTTAATGGGGATCTCAGAGAAGTTTCCAGAGAGTCCTGCCCAGATCCTCCTCTTGACTTTTAACTGACAGCAAGATAACATCAGACTGTCAAGTCCCCACTACCACGATAACTCTAGGTTGCCTTGGTCCATGCTGATCAGTTCTAATTGGATTCATAACCATAAAATTTTACCGATTTTAATGGTTAGAAGGAATTATCCTTATCTCCCTGAGTTTCAGGATCTGGTCACAAAAGTCTCCTTCTTCAGGGTAACTTGGGTCCCTCTTAGCAACATTATTTTGGGCCTGCATGTCTCCTACAAATAACAGTTTGCTGAGGAATGTGGCACAGACTGTCCACTTAGGCCAGGCAGGGCTGCAGGTAAAATTCTTGGAAAAGAAAGCATATATTGGTCAGCACGATGGGCCCATTTTATAGAATTATTCTCTTAATCTTGTGTTTCCTCCATTCATATCTTTTTATTACCCAACAGAATGAAATTGGCAATTAAAGGCAAAATAAAAATCAGAAAAATCACAACATGTGTAAATGAGGATTCTTGGGCAATCAATACATCAAAACAGAAATCAAAAGTGGAGTTAGGAGATTGCTCCAGAGAAATAAAAATGGAAACAACATGTTATAACCATGGATATAGTAAAAGTACAACAAAAAGGAAATTTCATAGTGATAGAAACAACAAAAAAAGATTTTATATCAACAACATCATTTTACACACCAAACAACTAGAAAAATTTGGCCAGCCTAAATCCAAAGTTAGCAGAAGGAAATAATTAAGAGCAAAAATAAATAAAATAGAGAGTAGAAAATAGAAAACATCAACAAAATTAAGGGTTATCCTTTTACAGAGATTAATTTTGCTACTTAAGAAAAAAAACAAGTACATAAAGTCAAAAATGAAAGAGGAAATACTACAACTGTTGGAACAGAAATAGGAAGGATTATGAGACTACAAAGAACAATTATGTAACAGAAAATCTGATAACCAAAAAAAAGGGGGGGATAAATTGCTAGAAACATGCAACCTACCAAGATGAATCATGAATAGAAAATCTAAATAGATATAAAACCTATAAGAAGATAAAGTTAGTTTAAAAAATAAAAGAAATCCAACAAAGAAAAGCCCTGGACCAAAACAGATAACAAAGGTGAATTCTGCCAAACATTTAAAAAATAATTAGGATCTATTCTCAAACTTTTCCAAACAGTTGAAGAGTAGGGAACACTACTAAATTCAACTATGAGACCAACATTACCCTGATTCTAGAAAAAGATACTAAAAACAGAAAGAAAGAAAGAAAAAAGGAAAAGAAGAAAACAAAACTTCCAACAAATACAGATGCAAAATTTCCAACACCAAGTGGAATTTATCCTTGGGAAGTAAGGATATTTGAACATATGAAAATCAATCAAGGAGATATGCCACATTAGCAGAATGAAGGATTTTTTTTAAAGTACATGGTTATCTCACTAGATGTAGAAAAATCATTTGAAAAAAAATCAATACATTTTCATCATAAATCACTGAAAAAACTAAGAATAGAAGGAAATTAACTCAACATAATGAAGACTCTCTAAGGCAAGCCCACAGGTAACATCGTACAAATGATGACTAACTGAAAGCTTTCCCATTAAGATCAGGAACAAGGCAAAGATGCCCTCTCTCTCCTCTTCCTCAGCCTAACAGCTGAAGAACTAACCAGAGCAATTATGCAAGAAAAAGAAATAAAAAGATCTTCATCAGAAAGAAGTAAAATTTTCTGTTCCCAGATGACAAAATATTATATATAGAAAAGCCTTAAAGTTTCCACACACACAAAGGAAACTGTAAGAACTAATAAATGAATTCAGGGACTGGAAAAGTGGCTCAATGGTTGGAGCACATACCTTACATGAACAAGAACCTGGAGTCAAACCCCAGCACCACACACACAGCTAAGTGGAAATAGAAACAAAAAACTTATATTCTCTCTCTCTCCCTACCATGTCTCTCTCTTTACAAAACATAAAATAAATGAATTCAGGAGAGTTTCAGGATACAAAATCAACATACTAGAGTCAGTTGCATCTCTAATACCAAAACAGAAATTATGAAAACAATCCCATTTACAGTGTCATCAAATAGAATAAAATACTTAGGTATAAGCTTTAACGGGTAAAAATTGTACAATTAAAACTGTAAAACATGTTTTAAGGAATTTAAAGAAAACACAAATAAATGGAAATATTTGTGTTTTTACATATACTTCTGTGTTAAAACAGCATTGTTACAATCTACTCAAAAATTCTGCTTATTCAGTGCAATCTCTATCCAAGTCCCAATGTTGTGGAAGCACAAAGAACCCCAAACAGCCGAAACAATCTTGTGAACAAACAAGAGAGCTCACACTTTTTTATTCCAAAACACATTATAAACTATAGTAATAGAGGATTATAGTTTTGGCATAAAGACAGACATGTAGACCAATGTAATAGAATAGAAAGCCCATAAATAAACCCATAAGTGTAGCTCACTGGTACTTGGCCAGTATGCATGAGATCCTAGGGTGGATCCCCAGAAATGCAACAGACAAACAACAACAATAAAAATAAAAAATGATATTTAACAATGGTGCCAAGAATACACAATGGAGAAAGGTAGTCAGCCAATTCAAAAACACAACCTGTTCAATAAATGGTATATGAAACTGGGTATTTCCATAGAAAAGAATGAAATTGATTTCTTATCCTACATAAAACATAAAAATCAACTCAAAAATTGATTAAACACTTAACCATAAAAGTACATGCCACAAAAGCAAAAATAAATAACAAGACTATTTCAAATTAAAATCTTCTAAACTAAAAGCATCTGTACTGTATCAAACTAAAAGCAAGAGAATCAACAAAGTAAAAAGGCAACGATAGTAAAAATGTGCTAATATCCAAAAGATGGGAGAAACTCCTACATCTGACTAGCAAAAAAACACAAAAGAAATTCAACTTAAAAATGGACAAAGGATTAAAAAAAATATTTTTTCCAGAGAAGACCTAAAAATTTCCAATATTTATATGAAAAGAAGACTCAATATTATTAACCATCAAGGAAATATAAACCAAATCCACAGGGAAGTTCACCTCTTGTGTGTTAGAATGGCATTTTAAATTAAGAAAAAAGCAATGTTGGCAGACTGTGGAGAAATGGCAAATTTTGTATACTATTGGTGGGAATGTAAAATGGTGCTGCTACTATAAACAGTATAGAGGTTCCTCAAGAAATTAAAAATAGAGATTTGGGGGATATAGCTCAGTGGTAGAGTCACATCTAGCATGAATGAAGCCCTAGGTTCAACCCAAGCACCAAATAAACAAAGATTAAAGAGAAATACCATATGATTCGGCATTCCCACTTCTGGGTATTTATCTAACAGAATTGAAATAAGAATGTTAAAGAGACATTTATACTACCATGTTTGTTGCAGCATTAATGACAATATTCAGGCAGCAGAAAAATCTTAGTTATTCCAAAACAGATGAATGGATAAAGAAATGTGGTATATACATACAATGGAATATTATTATTCCTATTAAGATGAACATTCTGTCATATGAGACAAATGGAGCAATTTTGACAATATTAAGCTAAGTGACATCAGCCAGTCACAGAAGGACAAATACTAATTCCATTTATAAGACACACATAAAGAAGGCAAACACAGAAATAAAAAGTAGAATGTGTTTGCCAAGGGTAGAGGATAGAAGATGGAGAGCTGCTGTTCAGTATGTGAAGCGTTTTAGTCATCAAGATGAAAAAGTTCCACAGAACTGCTTTACAACCATGTGTATGTAGTTTACAATAGTATACTGTACACGCTTAAAATTTTTTGAAATCAGCTCTCATGATTGTGTTTTTTACCACAATAAAGAAACACTATGGAAAAGTATCTGTTCAGTTCTTTAGCCCATTTATTTATTGGGTTATTTGTTTTTGTTCGGTGTTAAGGTTTTTGAGTTCTTGTATATACTGAATATTAATGCTCTGTCTGAGGTTAGGAGACAAAGATACCCCCACCACTCGCCCATTCTGTAGGTTCTCCTTAACACTCAATCGTTTCCTTTGCTTTGAGAAAGCTTTTCAATTTGATGCTATCCAATATATTGATTTTTACTTTTACTTCTTGTGCTTTGGGAGTCTTGTTTAGGAAGTCAGTTTCTGAGCCAACAGTTTTGAGTATAGAGCCTACATTTTCTTCTAGTATGTGCAGGGTTTCTGGTCTAATTCCTACAGCTTTCAACTACTTTGATTTGAGTTTTTGTGGAGGATGTGAGACAGAGATTGAGTTTCATTCTCCTACAAGTAGATTTCCAAGTTTCCCAGTACCATTTGTTAAAGCTATCTTTTCTCCAACTTATGTTTTTGGATCCTTTATTGAGTACGAGGTAACTGTATTTATACAGGTTTGTCTCAGTGTCTTCTATTCTATTCCATTGGCCTTCATGTCTGTTTTAGTGCCAGTACCAAGCTGTTTTGGTACTGTAGCTCTGTAGTCTAACTTGAAGTCTAGCATTATGATTCCTCCAGCATTATTTTTCTTGCTAAGGATTGCTTTAACTACTCTGGTTTTCTTGATTTTCCAAATGAATTTCATGATTACTTTTTCTAATTCTGTGAGGAATGTCATTGGAATTTTGATAGGTATTGTACTGAATCTGTGTAGTGCTTTTGGTAATGTATCCATTTTGATAACATTAATTCTCCCTATCCAAGAACATGGAAGGTTGTTCTATCTTCAAAGGTCTTCAAAAGTCGTCTCCAACTTCTTTCTTTAGTGTTCTATAATTTTCATTGTGGAGATCCTTCACCTTTTTTTTAGATTGATTCCCAAGTGCTTTATTTTTTCTTTTGATGCTATTGTGAATGAGACAGTCTTCTAGTTTTGAATAGATACTTTTCAGAAGAAGAAATGCAAATAGTCAACAAATATATTAAAATGTTCAATATGTCTAGCAATTGGAGAAATGCAAATTAAAACTATACTGGAATTTCATCTCACTCCAGTCAGAAGGGCAACAATCAAGAATATAAATGATAATTAATGTTGGCTGGATGTGGGGAATAGTGTACACTTTATTTTTTATTTATTTATTTATTATTGAGAAATTTATTTTTGAACAACCATACAAATTTTTAACAAAATAATATAATATGTGTATAGATTCTGGACATTAGATTTACCCCCAGGAGTGACCCCCAATTACCCACCCTTATCCCTCCCTTTCCCTTCCCACAATATCTCTAAAAAAGTATTAGGTTGTATAACATTACACCATATCTGGATTTAACACATGATAATAGACCATCTTTCTCAATGGCCAGGGTTCAGTTCCAGCCTCCACAGATGAGTGGAGACAATCAGCCCTTGGTTCTCTGGGTTAAGCTGATTTTACTCATCATAATTTCTTCCATAGCTGTCCATTTACCTTCAAAGGCTGCAATATCATTGTTTCTAATTGCTGTGTAAAATTTCATGGTATGTACACTTTATACATTGTTGGTGGGACTGCAAATTGGTAAACCACTTTGGAAAGCAGTATGGATATTCCTCAGAAAACTAGAAATGGATCCATCATATTTCTGAGCTGTCCCACTCCTTGGTCTTTATGCAGCGGACCTAAAATCAGCATACTAGAGTGATGCAGCTGCATCAATGCTTATGGCAGCACAATTCACAATAACTAAACTATGGAACCAACCAACGTGCCCTTCAATGGATGAGTGGATAAAGAGGTTGTGGCCTGTACACATAACGGAGTATTACACAGCTGTAAGGAAAAATAACATTATGTCATTTGCTGGCAAATGGATGGAATTGGAGGATATCATGCTAAGTGAAATAAGCCAGTCTCAGAAAACCAAAGGTCAAATGTTCTTTCTGATATGTGGAAGCTAATCCAAAATATGGAAAAGAACAGAGGAATAGACAAAGGGGAATGAAATGGAGGAAGGAAGAATGAGATAGGGAAGGTTCTTGGAATGAATCAGACTTAACTTTTTCATGTTCATATATGAACGCATAGTGAATCCCATCAACATGTGTATCAATAGGTCACTAAACAAAAAACAACTGTTAGTAAAAGACAGAAAGATGAGTAGAGTAAAGAAGGGGGACAGAAGGGGAAATTCTGGGGACTGAATTACAATATGTTATACTGCATGCTTTTATAAAAAGACAATGTTCATCCTATTGGCAAGTATATCTAAAAAGAATACAGGGTTGGAGGAAGGAAGTGGAAGAGGAAATACAGGGAACTGAGTTAAAACAAGGTGTACTCAGAGCTTGTATAATTATATCGATGTAATTCTATTATCATGCATATTAAAAAAATTGGAGAAGGGTGGAAGGGAGGGAGGGGGGAAAATGGGAGACAATTAGAACAAGTTAAACTCCATACTCTTATAATTAAGTCATTGTACAATCTCATGTAATGCATATCTCAAAAAAAGCATTAAGGAAAAAGTACAGACATGATACTAATATTCTTATATGTTAGAAACAAGATCAAAAGATCAAAATATAAAAGTATAGGAAACTTTAGAGGCAATCATAGAAATGTGAACATGTCAAATTCATGTCATTGGTTTAATTCACTTTCTTTTTTAGTGCATCTCCTTTTTCCTTTTACAAGATTGGGATTTTTAACAAGTTATAGATCTTATTGAAGCTGGCGGTCTTATCACACAGATTATGTACCAAATAGACTTTAAAGGCACCTCTATATCAATATGTGGCAATGCTGAGTTGAAGAAGTTACCATTCTTAATACAGACAATATGCCTTTTCAATTCAAAATATTCATTTCTGAAACTTTGGTTTACTTCTTCTGTGCATCATAGGTTCATTTTTCCAAAGAATAGTAACTTCTTTTGGCCTACCACAGAAGTCACATGTATTATCCTTCTGCAAAAAAAGTGAAAGAAAAGTTGAGACCAGTTGTTAACAGTGAATGTGGCAACTTGCCTGACATATATTCACCATTAATAAATGATAAATTGTTTTAGTAACAAATTGACTAGACTTCTCAGAAATAAAATTAATTTAAAAATGCATTTGAAAGATGAGATATCAAAATTACTCAAACCAGTTATGTTAGCCAATATTTCAAATAGATTGGCTACAATTTGGGAACCCTGCTGCCATTCATCATAATTGAGGTTTTCTTCAAAGATAGTGAAGTATTCTATATCTCATAGCTAATTGGTGTCATCTAGCCAGTAAGCAAATTAATCCCTGGAGCAAGCTGGGCACTTCAAGAAAGCTATGAATTCATTCAGATTTCTGTGATAAATTACTACTTTATAAATATTTAATGAAGTTAAATAAAGAAGTTCATGGACCTTGCGTGTATGCTTGAATACAGTTACTATTAAGATATTTGTATAGGTAATAGATTTCATTCAAGTACAAAGAATATAAAAGAATATAAATCACCCCAAATTTTCTCAAATCAGCCTGTGTTTCCACTGCAGGCTCCGGCTTCTCAAAATGTACACCACTGTCTAAAGAAGAAGAAAAAGGATACAAGGCAGCTGGCATTGTGTTCAAAATCATTTTGGTGCTTGAATAAAATATTTTGACATTGACTTGTCTATTTAGAGTAATTGACAAATGAAGCACATTTCCATCCTTCATTTTATAAACTAAAGATACTGGGATTGTATCCCACTACCTGCAAATTATGTAAAATGTAATTTGTACCTACTGTTAATGCTTCCTGTAAATAAATTGTGTGTGACTCAACATTATAAATAAGAATATCCTGATTTAGTGTTAAAGATTTGAAGTATCCATATATTCTTAGTTAGGTTAGAATAGATATTGAAATTAATGGTTGCAATTTACATGATTTTCCGTATAAGGAATCCTTTGAACTATCTAAATTAATAGTGATAGCTTCAGGTGCTTCACATGCCCATGAAAATACCTGTTTGTAAGAGAGAACCTAAACCACCAGGCTAGCAGAAAGCTTTTTATTTGTAAAAGAAATAATAAGTGATTATTTTATTTAGACTAGATGTACATAGAAAGAGGAGACAAATGGGACAATGACTGTATTTTTTAAAAAGAAAGAGGGACAGTGAGAGAGAAAGAGAGAGAATCGATTTTGTTTATTTTTTCATGTGGCTTTAGTTGCTTCAACACTGTTGTATGTGCAGTGCTGGAGTTCAAACTCAAATCCTTGTGCATCCCAGGCAAGCACTGGAACCACTGAGCCACTGCTCCAACCCCAGTGAGTGCATTTTTTAAAGTAGAAAAAAAATCAAGTTATTGATACATTTACAGCATAATAATAATAAATGGAAACATTTTTATTTTTTAAATTTTGAAATGTCATCTATAGGTATTACCCTAAGAATCACTGAAAATTTAAGTTTTTTAATTTACATGATGTTATAGTAACATTCAAGTTGATCTATTAGTTTATGTAACAATAATACACTATGTAATAACATGAACAAAACTTCAGTGTTTCAAGAATGGGAACAAGGCCTGAGCAGTTATCCTGAAAATACAAAGTAATACATAACATTTTCTGTATGAGTTTACAGGGCAAAGGCAGATTATTGTTGTTTGAAAAAAGGCAGCTTGTTTAGTTTGCATTGTGGTTGATCAGTGTTTTTGTTGATGGACTTTCATTTCCAGGTAACATTATTTCTGAAATACACATAAACTTAATACTTAGTAATTTAAGCTTCAGATTTTATGTAATCAAATTTGTGTCAGCATTTGTTTATTTAACATTCACTAAATTTTTTATTTTTGCTTTTCATATTTAAATTAACTGTTTTCAAAGGATACATTAAAAACTTAAAAATTATATATGTTGATAAGGTAATATGCAATGTTTTGATAGATTTATAATTGTGTCATATTTAAATCAGGTTAAACATATCTGTTTTCTGATACATATCATTTTTTTTTGAGAGGGACAATAAAAGAGAGAGAGAGAGAATCAATTTTATTTAGTTTTTCATATGGCTTTTGTTGCTCCCACACCTAGTTGTGTAGGTGTTGCTGGGGTTGGAACCCACATCCCGTGCATGCCAGGCAAGTGTGTAACTGTTGACCCACCGCTCCAGCCCCCATTTATCACTTCTTTATGGTGAAAGCATTCAAACTCCTTTCTTATTTTTTTTTAAATTTGTAGTGCATTGTTATCTACAGTAACTCTACTGTGCAATTACTCATCTGAATGTCTGTGTTCTGTCTAACCATGATAGTACCATTGGTCAACCTTTCCTCCCTCTTTTCTCTCCATTCCTCTTCCCAGTATCTGGCAAATACCATTCTACTCTCAACTTCTATAAAATAAATTGGCTTTAATTCCCCATATGCGTGAGTTCATGTGGTACTTCTCTTTCTTTGCCCAGATTATTTCACTTAATATAATGGTCTCCAGTTCTATTCATGAACTGTCACAAATGACAGGATTTCATCATTTTTGAAGCCAAATAATATTGTATTATATATGTACCCTGTTTGCTTTATCCTTTCATTAGTTGATGGGTGGACACCCAGGTTCTTTCCATTTCTTAATTCCTGAGAATAATGCTATAGTGAATGTTGGGGTACAGATTTCTCCTTAACGTACTGATTTCATCTCTTTTGTATCTATTCCTGAAAATGGAATTGCTGGATCTTGTAGCATACATTTTTAATTTGGGGGGACCCTCCATAGTTTTTTTAAATAATAGCTCTATTGTACTCATTTATATCCCCACCAATAATGTATAAGGGTCCCTTTTTGCCACATCCTTGCCAATATGTGTTATCTTTAGTCTTTTAGATAGTATCCATACTTACTTGGGTGAGATGATACCTCATTATAGTCTCAATTTGCATTTTTCTGATGATTAGCAATGTTGAATAATTTTTCATAAACCTTTTGGCCATTTTTATACTTTAAGACTTGTCTGCTTATATATGCCTGATTGGCTATTTTTTAATCAGATTATCATTTGTCTAAGTCATTTTGATTGATGTTGAGGTTACATTGGTGAATGTGGGGAGGTCTGATGAATCTCAAAGATAATTCAGGGTAGCCAGGATCCACAATTCCTGAGGCTGTCATTCATACTGTGTTCTAAATGAAACAAGCTTCCTCCTGTGTTGTGACGGGAAGTCTCTGGGTTAACTATATGTATATTACAACAGCATTCACTTTTTCTAACATAATTAGAAATTGAGATTTTCTCAAGGGGAGGGAAAAATGTTACTTCATAATGTTTTTAGGAATAAATAAGATAACATCTAGGTATTATATATGCATAGTACATTTTTGTTATTACATAAATATTTTCTAATTCAGTTGGTTAACAATGTGGGTTTTAGAACCAAATGTACTGAATTCAAATCTGTCTCTCTCACTTTCTAGGTGTGAGCGACTAGGATGAAGGTACTTCCTCCTCTGTGAAATGCTGACCTCATTAACTTTCTCAGGGTTACTGTGAGAAGTTAATGAAATATTTATTCATGTAATCATACATTCTGAATAAATTTTGGTTAATAACTGAGTAATTGAAGCTGAATTGTTAAGACTCAGACTCCAGTTTGTTGGTAGTTTTTGGTGGACATTTTTAATAAACATTTTGTGCATTGTCTTTGCCTTTTTAAATAAAATATAGTGACATAATTTAAACTTTTCTTCATGTTAAAATACCATTATTGCAAACCTTGATATCATACTGCAGTAAAATTAGCTCACATTTGAAGAGAGTTTATTGAGCACTAACTACTCCTGTAGTAAGTATAAATTCATAATTCTCAAAGCGGTTATTGTGAGATTTAGAGATTTTATTTTCCTCCTCTTGGCAGTAATTAGACCACAAAATTTCAGTCAACAAAATGATTAACCTTTAGCACAAAAGCCTAATAGAGACACAGTCTGTGTTATGTTTTTGCAATAGCTTCTATAACAAAGTATCATGAATTAGATAGCTTAAACAAAGAAATTTATTTTCTCACAGTTCTGGAAGCTAGAAGCCCAAGATCACGGTCCAGTGGGCTTGGCTTATCCTGAGGCCTTCCTCTTTGGCTTGCAGATACCCCACTTCTCCCTGTGGCCACACATGGTCTTTTCTCTGTGTATACATGCCCCTGGTATCTCTTTATATCCAAATTTTCTCTTTATATGTAAATGAATCCGATTGGATTAGGGTACAGCATAATAGTTTTCTTTTAATCAAAACTCACCCTCAAAATATGGTCACATTTTTAAGTGCAGGAAGTGAAGACTTCTACCTAGGAAAGCAGGGTGGGCATAATTTATCTCATAACCCAATCTAGACAGGGATCACTTTTCTTCTATAGCTCCTGATTACGAGATAGCAGACTTCAGCTAAAATACACTGAACAAGGAGTAAGAGGAAATGCTATCTTTTACATCACACTAATAGATAATGATTTTCTGATCAAGAACCTGCTTATTACTTTGAAAAATGTAGAAGGCAACTTATTTAAGTAAAAGACGTAGTGAAGTCTTAGTTTCAGTGATGAGAGATATTTCAGATTAGACCACTAACTTGATGTGTAATTTCTTATTAATTCATTCATTTAGTTATCTTACTTATACTCCACTATTGCCTTTTTTACAAATTTATGGCAGTGTAGAAGAAAATGTGATTCTAGATCAAATATTGAGAAATCACACCTTTCCCATTCAATGCTAGCAAAATAACTGCTGATTGATGATTTTTAGAGACTCCTAAGTAAAATAATATTGCTAAAGGTATGAGAAATTTTTGTGTGTGTGTAAAAGAAAGTACACATAAGAAACAAGGATTGTTTTATTTGTGTCATTTTTTATCTTCTATTGGAACTGAGCAGGATTTAAAAGAGAAAAGTAATGTTTTCTGTTTCTCTTCTACATTTTCAGATAGATTTTGAGAGTTTTCATAATGTATATTGATTTTTGAAATTTGTTTGATTATCAGTTTTCTTTGGTACATATTGCAGTATTTATTATTATGGTGCCACCAGGCAGATAACTTTCAATTCATTGTGCAGAATAGCTGATTGGATCATGTGTTCAGCTATCTACCTATATTACAACTGGGCTTTCATGAATTCAATGTGCAATCTGCTGCCATTTTCAGAATGACTAAAGGACCAGAAACAGTTCTAAGCACCACTTCTTGTTTGTTTTTTTCTGCATAATTTGCCTATGCAGACTTCTATTTATCTTATCCAAGTTGGACAGTACTTTCTCCCCAAGATTATGTTAATTTAGTGGTCTCCAGACATTGGAATTTCATGGTGCAATGATATGCTTTATAAATTGGGATAACATTTTATTAAAATAATAGTAATAAGTTTATTATTATCACAACCATTTTATGAGAAAGAACATTTTAACACCAAAAAGATACCTGAATGAAAACTTTAGTAAATTTCTTATTATTCTCATTTCCCAAGTGAAAATTTTGTAATCCACAGTCCAAACTTTGGGAGTCACTGATCTAGAAAACAAAAAAGAGAAGCCATAAATACCAAGAGTACTAATTAAAGACTGGTGTATAGACTAGTTCATTCCTTCTCAACATGTCAATAATTTTGGAATTAAAACATCAAGATAGATTGTTGCAAATATTTGAAAGAATGGCATTTAGCTCATTTAATTGTTATATATAAATGGAAAAGAAAATTTTTTTAAAAAATTGTGAAGTCATCCACTTGTGGTTTTTCATTTCCTAACAAGGCTGCCCAAGTTATTGAATAAAATTCATAATACAAACATTTCCTTAATGTAAAAAGTATACTTTCAAAAAGAGTTTTCTTTTGTACAGATTCTTTGGATCCTAAAAGTTGATCAATGTTGATAAATGACTATGATTTTCACAATAGAAAAGGTAATTATAATGACAATATAATAGAAAGCATAAAAATTGCAACTATAATCCTTTTCTATATCATACTTATAAAAGAAGTAGAAGAAAAGAGGGAATGAGAAAAGAAGAAAAAGAAAAAGAAAGGAAAAGACAAAATGCCATTATTCAATCAGAAGCAAAATCATGATTCATTATGTTGGAGAAATCCATAATCAATTACAAATCTCAGATTTGGCCCTTGCAGAGTATGTGTGTACACCCATATCCATGTGCGTGCAAAGGGGTACACATGAACCTGTGTGTGCTACGGTTAATGACCTAAATTCACACTGACCTAATTTCCTCACCAGCACTTCTTTGTTACTGTTAGGGATAAATATTCTTGACATATGATTACTCTATGATTAATCTGAAAAACTGAAAGCATAATAATATTTAAAGTATAATGACTACTCCAGAATATTATAATTATATGAGACAACAATTTACTGGAAGCTTAATAGAACTGTCTAATGAATAGATGATTTTATGTAAATAATTAACAATGCTTCCAGATATTTCTTGTTCAGGGGTTCCCTCAGAATAACATATACAGTCATATATGGAAGAATATTAGTAGGTTATCTATGTTGTCCAATTTGAAAAGTATTAGAAAGACTCCAAAGATCCTTTATCTAAGTGTTATGGATATGAACAACTAGAAGTGAAAGGAATTATGCTTAGTGAAGTATTCCAATCTCAGAGACTCAAGGGCCGAATGGTTTCTCTCATCTGTGGATGCCAGAATATATGGGGAAGCAGTAGGGTAGACGGCTAACCTAACAATACTTCAAATTGAATGACTCTCAGAGTAATAAGGGGATGGCTCCCTAGGATACTTGGAGGTATAGGGAGGGGGATGGGGAGGGGGGAGGG
>PVKS010023703.1:0-32018 GCA_004027875.1 Aplodontia rufa | reverse complement strand
AGTGTTCCTCTTTTCCCACAGCCCCTCCAGCATCTGTTGTTGTTTGTATTTTTCATTTTTGGCACTCTAACAGGAGTGAGGTGGTATCTCATGGAAGTTTTGATTTGCATTTCCCTTATAACTAATGATGTAGAGCATTTTCTCATATATTTGTGGGCTTTCTGGACTTCCACTGGAGAGAAGTTCCTTTTGAGTTCTTTAGCCCATTTATTAATTGGATTATTTGTGAGTTTGGACTTTAGTTTCCTTAGTTCCCTGTATATTCTGGATATTAGCCCTCTGTCCAAGGTGTAGCAGGCAAAAATTTTCTTCCATTCTGTAGGTTCTCTGTTGATGCTCTCAACTAAATCTTTAGCTGTGCAGAAGCTTTTTAGTTTAATTGCATCCCATTCATTTAATTTTGATTTTACAGCATGCGCCATAGGAGTTCTATTAAGGAAGAAGTGGCCGACTCCTATAAGGTGCAGTGTTGACCCGACTTCTTTTTCTAATAAATTTAAAGTTGTAGGCTTAGTATCCAGGTCTTTGATCCATTTTGATTTAATTTTTGTGCAGGGCGAAAGATAAGGATCCAGCTTCAGTTGTGTACATATGGCTGTCCAGTTTGTCCAACACCATTTGTTGAACAGGCTATCTGTCTTCCACACTATACTTTTGCCCCCTTTGTCAAAGATCAAATAGTTAAGGACATGAGGGTTTGTCTCAGGATCTTCTATTCGGTTCCACTGGTCTTCGGTTCTGTTTTGATACCAATACCAAGCTGTTTTTGCTACAACAGCTCTGTAATATAATTTCAGGTCAGGGATTGAGATACCCCCTATTTCTTCCTTTCTATAGAGTAGTGTTTTGGCTAGTCTGGGTCTCCTGTTTTTCCATATGAACTTGAGAATTGCTTTATCTATATCTCTGAAAAATGCCATAGGTATCTTGATTGCATTAAATCTGTAAAGGGCTTTGGGTAGAATGGCCATCTTTATTATATTGATTCTGCCTAACCATGAGCATGGAATGTTTTTCCATCTGCTCAGGTCTTCTGTAATTTCTTTTTTTAGTGTTTGATAATTTTCTTTGAATAGGTCTTTAATATCCCTTGTAAGGTTAATGCCCAGAATCAAAGGAACTTATCTTAACTTTGTAAACACCATATATGCCAAACACTCACCTATTATAATTCTAAATGGAGAAAGGTTGAAAGTGTTTCTGCTGAACTCAGGAACAAGACAAGGCTGCCCGCTTTCACAACTTTTATTCACTATAGTCCTCAAGACCCTGGCTGGAGCAATCAGACTGGAGGAAGATATTAAAGGGATAAAAATAGGAAGAGAGAAAGTCAAACTACCCCTTTTTGCTGATGACATGATCTTATATCTGGAAGATCCAAAACATTCCACCAGAAAACTGATAGATCTTATAAACAGATTTGGCAAAGTAGCAGGCTACAAAATCAACACCCATAAATCAATAGCTTTCCTATATACCAACAATAATAGGGAAGAAGAAGAAATTAGGAAATTGGTCTCATTCACAATATCTTCTAAAAGAATAAAATACTTGAGAATTAATCTAACAAGAGAAGTAAAAGACCTCTACAATGCAAATTATCGAACACTGAAAACAAAAATTGCAGAAAATCTGAGAAGATGGAAAGGTGTTCCATGTTCTTGGTTAGGCAGAATTAATATAATTAAGATGGCCATTCTGCCAAAAGCACTGTACAGATTCAATGCAATCCCCATCAAGATTCCAATGTCATTCTTTGTAGATATAGAAAAAGCAATTCTCAAATTCATTTGGAACAATAAGAAACCCAGAATACACAAAACATTACTAAGTAAGAAAGATGAAACAGGTGATTTTGCAATACAAGATCTAAAATTATGCTATTGGGCTGTAGTATTAAAAACAGCATGGTATTAATATCAAAATAGGAATGAAGACCAATGGAATAGAATAGAAGGCTCTGAGACAAAGCCCCAAATCTTTAAACATCTGATCTTTGACAAAAGGGGTCAAAATATAACATGGAGGAGACATAGTCTATTCAACAAATGGTGCTGGACAAAATGGACAGCCACTTGCAGAAAATTGAAGTTAGATCCTTATCTCTCACCATACACAAAAATCAATTCTAAATGCATCAAGGAATTAGGAATTAAGCCAGCTACCATACATCTGCCAGAAGAAAACTTATGACCAACACTCCAGCACATGGCAGTTGATAATGACTTCCTAAACAAGGATCCTAAAGTGAAAGAATTACAGTCTAAAATCAATGAGTGGGATGCCATTAAACTAAAAAGTTTCTGTACAGCCAAGGAAATAGTCAAAACAGTCAAGAAACAATCTACAGAATGGGAGAGAATCATGGTCTCTGATCCCTCTGACAGGTGACTAATAGCCAAAATTTATATAGAACTCAAAAAACTCAATAACAAAAACACAAACAATCCAATCAATAAATTGGCCAGAGAGCCAAACAGAAACTTCTCAACAGAGGACATTGAGCAAGTCAACAAATACATGAGAAAATGTTCTAAATTACTAGCAATCAGAAAAATGCAAATCAAAACTACTTTAAAATTTCACCTCACTCCAGTCAGACTGGCAAAGATGAAGAATCCAAATAATAACAAATGCTGGAGGGGTTGTGGGGAGATAGGAACACTAGCACACTATTGGTTGAATTGCACACTGGTCCAGCTGCTCTGGAAAGCATTGTGGAGACTCCTCAAAAAATTAGGGTTGGATCCACCATACAATCCAGCTATTTCTTTCCTGGGCATTTTCCCAGAGGAATTAGTATCAGCACATTACAGCAATACAGCAATATCCATGTTCATAGCTGCTCAATTTACAGTAGCTGCTCAGTTTTCAATAAACTATGGAACCAACCCAGATGCCCCTCACTGGATGAATGGATCCAAAAGCTCAAATATGTACATACATACACACTTACACACACACACACACACACAATACACACAATGGAAACAATGATATTGCAGTCTTTTAAGGTAAATGGATGCCAATGGAAGAAATAATGCTGAGCAAAATTAGCCATACCCAGAGAGTGAAGGGTCACAATGTTTTCCCTCCTATGTGGAGGCTAGAGCTAAACCCAGGCTTGGGTGAAAGGTAGTCAAACACATGTATTAGACCCACCAATGGCATAGCAGCACATAATCTAGGAAAATCATAATCATGTAGGTGGGGGATGGGGGAGGAAGTGGTAGGGGATGAGAGAGAGGGGGAAGATAGGGAGGGATCTAGGGAGACAATCAACAATATAACATACTCTTTTCCCCCCTACCAAGAAGCCAAATAATATTTATGCAATCATTCAATTCTGAAACATGTACATTTTTCAGATATATATAGATATAGATTTATAAATAGAGATTTATATCTCTTATAGGAGCATAATATAGAAGAATCTAGAGACTGGAGTGTGGGCAATGTGGGAGAACTACAGTTTAAGATCAAGTTCATATCATATTATTACTTAATATACATTTATTATTGTACAATAACTCAATCCTTTAATAAAAAAAGAAATTACATTAAATAAATAAAAAAGAGAGAGGGAGAGCAAGAGAAAGAGGAAAGAAAGAATCTATTTATTTTTTCATCTGCCCTTTGTTTCTCCAATAGTCAGTTGTGTATGTGCTGCTGGAGTTCAAACCCAGATCCTTGCACATGCCAGGCAAGCACTTCAACCACTGAGACACCGTTCCAGTCCCCATACTCACTTCTTCAGCCAATTGAGCAGCTCCAACTCAATCTGTGTCAGATAAACCCCCCGCTGCTCTACGAACAGGGAAACCAAATAATAAAAGGTGAGTAACAATACACTCTAGTAAGAAATGTATGTTTTTTACCCAGTGTGAACTTGGTGAGGTCAAACATAAAAAAGTGATGGTGCACAGAGAATCTTTTGTACATCATTCTTGCTTTCTAGGGCAGTTTCATCAGACTCAAAGATAGATATCTGCCCTGAAAAGCAGCTGGCATAGATCTGTTGACTTCTGTAACTGAAATATCAACTCTCATTCCAGAAAGTCTTGATATCATAAATACTTGTGGCATACTTGAAATAAAAGTAAACATGTTGTAATTGAAAGAAAAGAGAAGAGATCAGTGACTCAGCAGTAACACAGATTTATTTCAGAAAAACTTGTGGAGGGTGGCCCAGGGGAGTCTGAGACCTCCCTGCTGCTTATAGCCTGGGGTAGATATAGAGGTAATGAGGGGATGAGAGTCAAGGTTTGAGCTTTCTATTTGAAACAGGAATTTCAGTAGAATGTGATTTTTTTCTGTTAAGGGCCTGGAGTCAATAGATTCTGATAAGGCCCCATGTCAGTAGATTTTGAAACAGTGAGTAGGGGATTTGCTGTCTGGCATGGTAATTTTGGTAATTTTTCATATCCATCAATAATGAAAAAGAATTAAAAATTGGATAATTCATCATCCTTTTCATTTGAAGAAAATGAAGCATAAAAGAGAGGTTAAGAATATACTCATTAACTTGTATGGTTGTTCAAAAATAAAAAAAATTTTTTTAAAGTTATTGATGTATTTTGTTGCTATAATTAGCAGTTGCTATTGGAGGTGCAGTAAAAAGCCCCATATCCACTATGAATGTCAATTTATCTTCAGAATTCTTTCCAGTTCTGGAATTTCTTTTATCAGTGTTCAATGATTCTCTTTATATCTAATAAACATGTGGATTAATGTCTAGTTTATAGTCATATTGGTATTCTGGGTTTTTTTCTGTTTTTCAGTACATTTTTCCTGTTCTGTTTTTTTTAATTTTTATTGTTCTTCTATTATTATGGTTTTGGTGTGAGTCATGAACACATTAAATTCGGAGTTTTTCTTGTCCATTTGTCAATAAATCTTCATCTTTAAAAAAAAAAAAGAATCTACTCATACCATCTAAAATGTTCATCCCCACTCTCCTATTTCCACATCCAAAGCCTTGGGACCCTAATTATCTTTAGCAGTCGTAGAAGGAAACATCTGAGGCAGGAGGTGTTCTATCACTGTGAACGGTCAATTTCCACCATCTCCTTTGAATGAAATTCTCCTTTGAATATGTCAAAGTTTTAGGAGTGTAATCAAAGCCTTTCTTGTAGATTTTTTTTCTCAAATTTTATCTCATAGGTTTTTTTGAATGCAAATTAAATAATTTATAACTACCTAGGTATCATCTATTTATATTCTCTGTAGCAGTGTAGACAATTGTTTCTTCAATGAATATATTTATGAAATATCTTCTGTTCTCCTCAGAATGTGCTGGGCATTAAAGTAAATTTGAGTGAACTTGAACAAGAACAGAGACCACATTTTTTTAAAAGTATTTGACTAAAAGTGGAAACTGAAAGAATCTAGTGTTATCTTACTCAGGTATGGTATAGAAGAAGGAGGCTTCATCTGTGAGTGCATATGTGGTGGGGGAAGGCACACACATGCACTCTTACGCACTCATGTAAAAGACAGACAAATCCCAATGGTTTTGGAAACTCATTTCTATAATTTAACGGAAAGTGGACCCAGAAGGTCTGAATTAGCACAGCAGAACAGGCTGATTAAAGTGAGATTTCACCTCACTCCAGGTAGAATGGCAATAATCAAGAATAGGAACAAGAAGTGTTGGTGGGTATGTGGGGAAAAGGGTACACTTATACATTGTTGGTGGGACTGCAGACTGGTACAGCCACTCTGGAAATCATTATGGAGATTCCTCAAAAAACTGGGCATTTGACTCTGCTATCCCACTCCTTGATATATATCCAAAAGACCTAAAAGCATCATACTACAGGGATGTGGCCATGTCAATGTTCATAGCAGCTCAATTCACAATAGCTAAACTGTATAACCAACTAAGATGCTCTTCAACTGATGAATGAACAAAGAAATTGTGGCATATACACACAATGGAATATTACTCAGCTGCAAGGATGAATGGAATGGCATCATGTCATTTGGTGGCAAATGGATAATATCATGCTAAGTGAAATAAGCCTGTCTGAAAATACCAAAGGTCAAATGTTCTCTCTGATCTGTGGAAGCTAACCTAAAATAAGGAAAAGAACAGAGGAATAGTCAAAGGGGAAGGAACTGGAGAAAGAAGGAATGAAATAAGGAAATATAATGGAATTTATCAGACTTAACTTGCTCATGTCCCATTATGAATAAAATGTAGTGAATCTCATCAATATACAATTCAATGTATACAATGATTCACCAAAAAAGAGCAAAAAAGCCATTTAGTAAACAACAGAAAGATCAGTAGAGGGAAGAGAAAAGAGAAGGAGTGGGGGAGACTGGGGACTGAATTAGAATAAACTATACTTCATGCTTTTACAAAATGTAAATGGTTAATCCTATTAACATATTTATCTAAAAAGAACAAGAGGTGATAGGAAGGGAGGAGAAGAGAAAATGTTAGAACTGAGGTAAAACAAGTTACACTCCAAGTATTTATAAGTATGTCATTGTATAAACTATTGTCATGTATATATGTGTATATATATATAAAATATCCTTCATAGGAATAAGAATTATGTTACTATTTTTTGTGTATATTAGGAAAAATATATGACCCAAGAAGAGAGGGAAGGGACCAGAGGATGGGAGGAGGGAGGGAGGGGGGTACTGAGGAGGATATTGATCAAATTATATTGTTATATTGTGTGTATCTAAGAATAAGTGACAACAAATCCCATCATTATATACTGTTATAATGCACCAATCAAAAAAGAATAAAATTCTTTGACACATTGGAACACAGCCATGTGCATTCATTTGAGTATTGCCCTTGACTACTTCTGCACTACAACAACAGAGGAGTGTAGTCTCAACAGAGATTAAATGGTTCACAAACCTAAACTGGTCCGCTCCATGTATTACAGAGGTGGGATCACTGTCCACTGAAATGCTGGCTACTGTGTGTTCTCCAAATGTGCACACCACTCAGTGGGACCCAGAGAGTATAGGGATGATATACACATGTCCTGCTACCCCATGGCAGGCCAGCATTTTCTCCAGTGAACGCTATTTTATAGTCATTGGCTTAAATTGGTAGAGGGTGTGTGTTTCAGAAACACAGAGCTGACCAGAGAAGTCAAATTGTTCTTTAAAAATTTTAACACACACAAAATAAATAAACAAATAAATAATCCAATCGATAAATGGGCAAAAGAACTAAACAGAAACTTCTCAATAGAAGAAACAGAAAAGGGTGGTGGAAAATGGCGGAAGGCAAGCAAGTCACACCACAGCTCTCTCCTTGATCTGAAAGGAAGAAATGCCTGGAAAGCTACCTTCCTACAAGGTGAGTATATTGAAAAATATTCCCTGAACACAGTGGGAGTGAGTGGGAGATCAGTGACTTCAGAGATTTGGGTGTAGCAAGTGGAAAAGAGGAGCTAACTCAGATCCAGCCAGTCACCAGGGACTGCTCGCCCCTCAATCAATACAGCAGCAGGGGAGACACTGATCGATTTAGTCTGAGTCCTTTGGTGGCCATACAGAGACTGATTGCACTTAGAAAAGCCATACTGGACTGAAAGCAGGTCCTCTTGGCATCTTTGCTGCAGAAGAGGGGGCATACTCCCATTCTCACCTCTGAGGAGTTCAGACTGTAGCGATTTCTGACAAACAGGCAGTGAAACAGAGCTGAGAATCTGAGACAGATCTCCCCACAATCTTGCCAGGATCCTACACTCTGCTGCGAATGGGCAGAGTACAACATGAGCTCTGCTCTATGCTTAAACTGGTACAACTCCGAGGCATCTCTAATCCGGAGAAGAGAACATCGTTCCGCACTCCAGTCTGAAGCATTCCAGTCGAGCTGCAGCTACTTTGAGCATACAGGCAAGGCAGGCAGAACTTTGCTTTCTGACCCTCATTATATCTCCCAGATCCTCCTAAAACCCAAGGACAGATTCAGCTAGAGGGAAGAGGAGAGCCAGTGTAGACTGCAGGACAGTTAAACCAGAGACAATTGGATCAGGGAGTGAAAGAGTTGCCTGAGGGCAAAACCTTCCCCTACCCCTCCCAAGGAGCAAGTGCCAGACTCTGGGACAGCAGATTTTACTGGTGACCAGCAGGGCTGCTTCAAGTCCATACATCAGAGTTTAAATTTCTTTTTTATGTGTTTATGTTTGTTTGTAGTAAGTGGACCCATTTCTTATTTCTACTTACTTGTTTCTTACCTTTTCCTTGTACACTGGCTTTAATGTAAATATTAGTACTCGCCACACTACCTGAGGCCAGGGCTGCAAAGCCCACTAGTGGTCTATGTCTCTGTTACTCACATCTTTCCTATTCTCCAGTAATACCCAAACCTTACACTTCTAATCTTCAGCCCTCCCCCAAAGTCATTTCCCCAGTCTCTCCATCTGTCTCTCTCCTCCTCTTTTTTTTATTTTGTTTGTTTGCTTTTTGATTTTTGCTTATTTTTGGTAATGAATATTCTTACAGTATATCTATACTTGCTCTGCTCTGGCTTCAAAATCACAAGATTGTCAACCTTCCTACCTCAGTTCTTTACTCTCAGATGTTTGTAAGCTTAATGTCAATTTGCTCCATCAGGAAATAATTGCTAATTATGTCTCTCCTTCCATAAGTGACAACCAATAGTGCATCGACTACATAAGGAACAGATTAATCAGTTAAATACTGTTTATTCTATGCTTTAACTGAACATATAATCCACTCATCCTTATTGAGGGACTTAATGGAAACCTGATGTGATTGCTTAATTTGATAATGCTTGGTTGCTTTTAATCCACTTTTATTATGATGGTTAATAGTGTTGCAACCAAAGAGAGTTATTAATCCTACCATTCTGCTCATAGGTAACATGTGAACATCATAACAGTTTCAGAAGGAAGGAACAAAGTAACTAGGTTAACAATTTATTGACCCATTGGCTGCTGATATTGTTCTTATGCCTTGTTTTGTGAGGTATAAGACAGTGCAAAGGAGCCTGCTGTTAATCTCAACTTCTTAAATTGCACCCAGCCCAAGTTACTGAAGAGTCAAAAACCCCACAACTTATCAACATCCCCAAAGTAAAATAATTAAAGAGGGCTCACAGGCCCCACTTCCTGGCCCCCCAAAAAAATGAGGACAAAAGGAAGCAATTCTCCTCCTCAAACCCACAACTGCCCAGCTAAGGGGTCCATGGATGGGGTCCTGTATGAAACCCTAGAAAAAAGTATTAACAATCTGATTATTAAAACAATTAAAAAATTAAAAGAAGACTTAAGGAAAGAAATAAGAGAGCAATTGCAGGAGCTAAGAGACCACTTTGATAAAGACCTAGACATTCTGAAAAGAAACATAACAGAGCTTCTTAGAATTGAAAAACAGTCAAAGGGGCTGGAGTGTTGGCTTAACAGTTACAGCACTTGCTTGGCACGCACAAGGACCTGAGTTGGAACTCCAGCACCACATACACAATGAACTGTCAGAGCAATGAAAGTCACATGAAAAACTAAAATTATTCTCTCTCTCTCTCTCTCTCTCTCTCTTTCTCTCTCTCTCTCTCTCTCTCTGTCCCTTTCTTTATAAAAAGAAAAACACAGTCAATCAAATTAAAAGCTCAAAGGAAGATATTAATACCAGAGTAAGCTCAATAGAAAATAGAACTTCAGCTTGCGAAGAACAAACATCAGATAATGAAGACAGGCTGAGTAATCTTGACTCCAAAAAGGGTGGAAAAGAAAAAAACTTACTGAGCATGATGAGAGCTTCCAAGAAGTAAGTATGGGATGAGATCACAAGAAATAACCTGAGAGTAATTGGGATAGGATAAACATAGAACAAAAATGAATGGCATAAGAATCTTCTCAATGAGATAGCCAAAGAAAATTCTCCCATATCAGAATTGATCCAGAAGTTCAAATTCAATACACATATAGGACACCAAATAGACCTAACCAAATGAGAAACTCACCAAGACACATCATATACAAAATGAAAATCAGAGAAATCAAGTAAAGTATTTTAAAAGCAGTAAGAGAAAAATTCTAAATCACATTCAGAAGCAGACCAATATGGATTACTGTGGATTTTTTAGCTCAGACAGTAAAGGCCAGGACAGCATGGAATTATATGTTTCAACTATTGAAAGAAAAAATTTTCACCCAAAGATACTATACCCTGCAAAACTCAGCTTTAAATGTGATGCAGAAATAAAATACTTCCGTGATAAGAACAAACTAGCAACATACATAAACACAAAACCAGCTCTACAGAGACTACTCAAAGACAAAATTCAAATAAGAGGAACAAGCCCATAAATGGAGGAAAGTAAATAAAAACATGCCTCACTAAAAGATATCCAAGATGGCTCAAAATACAGCAAATGCAAATCAAAACTATACTGCAATTTTATCTCACTCCAGTCGGAATAGCAATGATCAAAAATACGAACAATAAATGCTGCCAAAGTCACAGTTAAAAGAAACACTTCTACCTTGTTAGTGGGACTGTAGACTAGTAAAACCACTCTGGAAAGAAGTACAGAGATTCCTCACAAAACTAGGGATGGAGCCACCATATGACCCAGCTATCCCATCACAGGTGTTTTCCCAAAGGAGCTAAAGTCAGCATACTACAGCAACACAACCACATCAATATTTATAGTACTACACTTCACAATAGCTAAATTACAGAATAAACTCAGATGCCCCTCACTTGATGAGTGGATTCAAAAACATATACACACACACACACACACACACACACACACACACACATACAATGGAGTTCTACTCTGCTATTACAGAGAAAAATATCATGGCATTTGAAGCCAAATGGATGGAAATGGAAAAAAAATTATGCTTAGTGAAAATCCACAGAGACTTAAGGGACGATGATGTGATCACCACTGGGTCCCAGAAGCCTATTATGGACTCCCAGTGGAAGAGAACACAGTGGATTGACAATCATCCAATAGAAATTCCATTTCTGCAAACCACAAGAGACTGTATCCTTAGGATGAATAGGTATGGGAGCAACATAGATAAGTCTCTGCTGGGTAATAAATATGACAGTCTGTCTCCAAGTCTTACTGTGTACAGCACCTCAATGGCTACTGGCTGCCAAGGATGCTATGCCCTCTGCCCTGTCTGTTTTTTTGCTGCAGTGAAAACAGAAGATTATGAGACAGAACCACCGATTCTATGATGACTTCAGAAGAGGTACAAGTATTAGACAATGCTTAAATGTGCCTGCTTTTGTGTGACTGGAAAAGCATAGTCCCATGAACTGATGGAAAGAGATAATCACATCTTTATTAACCACAAGTTGAACCCAGTGAGAACCAGTTCTTTAGGTGAACAGACATTTTAGTGAAGTGACTTCTGGAATGACAAAAAAGGCTATCAGAAGTGAGGCTGAAAACCTTCAGCTCTCCCTTATTTCAATGATGTTTATTTTAGTAATGTTTCCTTTTTCCAAAGACCAGATGATCAGCCCCTAGGAAGGGAGAGCAACAGATGATGGAACACATCAGGTGAGTGAGTTCACTCCCACTTGATTGCAAAGTCAGTGAAACTCCATACGCAATCCTCACCAAATAGTTATTGCTTTTTTACTCTATCTTCAGGGCTTCTAGGGTACTCTGAATTGTTGTACAGATGAATTAAGCACAGTTATTCTATGCCAAGGAGGATCTATTCACAGACTTTATGCTATGCAAAGTTCAGAATACCTTCCATCCTATGCAGTAATCAAAATTATCCTTAAAAGATACTATGATGGGATCTGGAAAGTAGCATATTTTGTAACTTACACAATACTAAATATTTTTTTGTTTTAAAAAGAGAGAGAGAGAGAATCAATTTTATTTAGTTTTTCAAGTGGTTTTCATTGCTCTAACACGTCATTGTCTATATGGTGCTGAGAATCAAACCCACATCCTCACACATGCCAGGCAACTGTCATAACCACTGAGTCACTGCTCCAGCCCCAACACTAAGTATTCTTTCTTTTTCGTCTTCTACACTTAGTTGTGTGTGTGGTGCTGGTGTTTGAACCTGGGTCCTCTTTGCACATTCTATGGCAAGTGCTCCAACCACTGACCCACCACACCAGCACCCGATACTAAATATTCTTAACTATAAACTTCTATGAAGAGTGTCTGTATTCAGCACTCATATTTACCTAAATAAGTATCTCTCCATCATTTTCACTTTGGCCATTTAGGACCAAAAGATGACAGTCCCTCATTAACAGAAAGGATACTGAAAATCAATTAAAAACTAAGACCAAACTTTCAGCAACTGAATATTAGATTATTTCATTGCTTTGCTTTCCCTTTCTCACAATGGAAGTCAGATCATGTCCCAAATTGAATCTAATTCAGTGAAAGAGGTTCTCATGAGGATTATCCCATTACTTCCCAAACAACTCCAACCTTCCAACCTATAATGATATTCAAGTGATGGAGGACATGAGGGAACAAGAGAGAGATTCTTGTCCAGACAGATTCTGGGGCTCCTAACTTTGTCCTTGGTACCCAGAGGCATCTGTCTATTTAGGTCTATCTGACATTTATGACCCTCTGCATCCACCCATCAACCAGGACACCAGAAATTTTCTAGAAATTCAGACTCCTCAGTCAGAGCTCTCAAACACTTTAAATTATATACCAAATCCACTATTCACTTTTTCCACATATAAGTAGACTTTACATAGACCAAGGTCTTACAGATGTTTTATGAGAGTGAATGATGGAACCAAACTGAAAACCATTATGCAGATGTCTGGGGAGTCAAAGTTTCCTGAGTAAACAAACTTTGGTGAACACAGAGGTAGGGTGGCACTTTTGGCACTTTCTGTCTGGGTCACTTTAGACACCAACACTGAGAACTCTAACAGCAATGCAGAATGAAAAGTGAAATAGTCATTAAGAGGTGAAATGCACAAAGACTTCATTGTGTTACTTGTTACTTTTCTTTCTCCTCCTCCTGTGATGCCTATAATTGGTATAACTCATTCAGAAAATACATGTATTATTATTGAGGATTTTTTATACATCACTCAATGAACACAAATACATGATTTCACATTTGTACTTACTGTCATTAACCATCTCCAGCTGCTTATTAAAGACACTGTCTTTGACTGTGAGAACATTCTGAAAGAGAAATGAGACAGCACAAAAGATTCCAGAGTCTGACCATAAAAACACTCACAAAATTTGACAGTCACCCAAGTGCAGTTAGTAATATAGTCGTCAGCAGTTTACTTAATAGAATAAAAAAATGAGGACAGTATAACATCAAGAAAAGAAGAAAAGGAAAGGAAAGGAAGTATCCCAGAGAATTGGTTAATAAGTTCATCCACAATGTTTGTCACTTTTTTCTCTGCCCTTAGGAAGCTGTGAATGCATCAGGAACCAACTTGGTGACTGAATTCATACTCCTGAGTTTTTCCTGCTCCAGAGAGGTCCAGCTCCTCCTATTCATGCTGTTCCTTGTGTCCTACATCCTGACACTGATGGGAAATGGAGCCATCGTCTGTGCAGTGAAGCTGGACCACAAGCTCCACACCCCCATGTATCTGCTGCTGGCCAACTTCTCATTCCTGGAAATCTGTTACATCAATACCACAGTCCCCAGTATGTTAGGAAACTTCCTGTCTGAGACCAAAACCATCTCTTTCACAGCCTGCTTCCTGCAGTTCTACTTTTTCTTCTCCTTGGGCATCAATGAAACTTTCTTTTTGCCCCTTATGGCTTTTGACCGATACTTGGCTATCTGTCGGCCTCTCCACTATCCCACCATTATGAGCAATCGTCTATGCACAATATTGGTGGTGCTCTGCTGGGTGACAGCCTTCCTCTGCTATCCAGTCCCTATCTATTTTATCACTCAACTCCCCTTTTGTGGCCCCAATACCATTGACCACTTTGTCTGTGACCCTGGTCCTCTTCTGGCCTTGTCCTGCATCCCTGCACCTGGAATTGAGCTTTCCTGTTCCTTATTGAGCTCAACCATTATCTTCATCACCCTCTTCTTCATCCTCACATCCTACACCCTGGTTCTCAGAGCAGTGTTTCGTGTTCCCTCAGCTGCTGGAAGATGGAAGGCCTTCTCCACCTGTGGTTCTCATCTAGTTGTGGTATCTCTGTTTTACGGAACTATTATAGTGATGTACATCAGCCCAAACTCTGGAAATCCAGCTGGGACACAGAAGATTGTAACCTTGATCTACTCCTCGGTAACCCCACTTGTAAACCCACTCATCTACAGCCTCCGGAACAAAGACATGAAGACTGCCTTGAGAAAAATTATGATGCACACGAAAATTATCCAAAATTCATGACAACTCATGAGTTGATCATGGTTTCCCCCATTTGATTTTTCCCACTTTTATTCACAGGTGAAAATTGGAACTTTATTCGGTTGCATTTAGAGACACAGACTCAATCTGTTCAATTTCTGACTGTCGAGTGATGGACAATAACATGCTAATTAAAGTAGGCATTGCCTTCAAATGAAGATTTAGTAGAAGGCAAATTGAATTAAATTACCTCAATGCCCCTATTTAGACTCTTCTCCACTCTAACCTCCAATAACTGCTCACCTGTTTTATCTGAAATCACTCACCAAATCCTTATTCTCATACTCTTGACCATTTAAATGAGTTCATATTCTGTTCCTGAACTTAGCTTTTCTGTCCTAATAATCTCTATTGTACTCCTAACAGAAGAGTGAAGAATTAATGCCTTTTTAGCTAAGATGAAAGGAAAATGGTGCCCATTGGTAAACCATAACTAAGACAAAATTTTTTGTTGATATCCAAGTAAAGAACAGGAATCTAAAGCACTGCCTACCAAACCTGTCTGATTCATAATTTCTTCCAAACTTTTTTGAAAGTCTCCAAACTTCCTAAGTCAGAATCTTTTCAATAGATCCTGAAAATACTTACTTTAACTTTTCTCAGTTGATTCTTCTTCCTCTAGACCAGTGCTAGCCCAGAGACTGAGCTTTAGAGCCACTATTTTGAATAAATATGTGGCATAAGCAAAAAACATATACAGAAATCTCTTATATTAGTTGGAAGAAATGAAAAGAGTCACAGTGAGCTCCACAGGTGTCTCAAACTCTCATTATAGTAGGAGTAGCAGGGTTTTTCTCAACTTGACTTCAAGTCCTCTATCACATAAAATGTAAATTGTATTATTCCTAGCTTTCACTTCCAGAGTAAGATATTTAAAATACCTAGAAACAAGTTTGCATTTTAAAGAAGAATGGTATGCAGTAGCATCACATTTTGGGCTTAATTTCAAGTTAAGGAAGGTCAAGTTGAGCATATAACCAAGGGGAGGTAAAAGTAGACATGAGCAAAGACCAGTCATTCTAAAATGCCAAGATGAAGACAAATGCAGAGGAATTTTGATGACATCTCCAGGAGATTTTTCCCAAATATTTGGTCAAAAATCAGTTGGCTTGCTGTCATCTGAGGTTGATGTACTTTGTTTATTCATTCAATAAATATCTATATCTGTGACATGCACTGGGATGACATCAGTGCAGAAGACAAAGTCCCAGTCTTTGTAAAATGTATCTTCTCTTGATGGAGACTTATTAATAATAAGTAATTGCAGAACTCTTTTATCATAGTATTCATACATAGTAGAAAAAGACTAAGCAAAATATAAACATGGAAAATTTCAGGGTAGGATAGCAGACAGTTTTGACAGGATGGTTACAAAATGCCCTTGTGAGCAGGTGATTTTTCAAAGTGAGGGAAGAAGTAATGCAAAGATCAGTGGGAATCAAGTTCCAAGAAAATACAGGAATAAGTTTCCATTTTCAAAGAATAATAAAAGTTATTTAGGGGCAATCCATAGGGAAATAGCATATTAGGCTAAAGAGGTAGGCAAGACCAGACAATCTGACCTTCTGGGTCATTTTATATGAACTCTTGGGCAGTCTGCTCAACTAAATACTACTGAATGAGAAGTATTTAGAAGTATGAAGGCTGAATGAGAATCCTACCACTTACACAAGCTCTCAAAAATTTGGCACTAATTTACTTACATGTTTAATTATATTTACCTTTATTTCATTAGATTCCACTTCATTCTATCAAGATCTAGTCTACAAAAAACTATACATACAAAAAGAAAAATATAAATTTTAAATTAAGTGAATATTTGTGTAGATTTTCAGATGTGCAATTATTGATGTCAATTCTCTACAGGTATTATAAATTCACAATTTTTCTCTTTTAACTAAATTTACTATTCAATTGACACATAAAAGCATAAAAATTACATATATTAATGGAGTGCCATGTGATGCTTGAATACATGTAAACATTGTATAATGTTTAAATCAGATTATATTTACCTGTCTCCTCAGATATTTCTAATTTATTTATGGTGAAAATGTTCAAAATTCTTTCCGTTTGCTTTTAAAATACACAGTACATTATCATTTTCTATAGTCACCTTACTGGACAATAACACACTAGAATTTCTTGCTCCTCTCAAACTGTAACTTAGTATCCCTTCTCCCAGCTTTTCCTCTACCTATACCCCCCAAGTTCTCATACTCACCTCTCTACTCTCAAGTTTTAGATTCCACAAGAGCAAGATCCTGGGATGTTTGTGTTCTTGTACCTGGTGCATTTCACTTAACATAACCATCTTCACATCCACCTAGTCTATTACAAATGACAGGTTTTCTTGCCTTTGTGACTGAATAGCATTCCATTGTGTAAAGATACTACATTTTCCTTATTCATAAACTGATGGATATGTAAGTTGTTTTCATTTCCTGGCTATTGTGACTAGTACTACAATGAACAAGATGGTTCAGATATCTCTTTGACATGCTGATTTCATTTCCTTTAAATATATACTCAGGAATGGGTATAGAATCACATGATACTTCTATTTTTAAGTTTTTGAGGAGCCTCTGTGTTGTTTTCCATAATGTGCATCACTACCAGCAATGTCCAACGATATGAACTCCTGTTACAGCAGGTGAGAAAGATGGAAACATTATCTTTATAGGATATTCATTAGCTTTAATAAGAATACAAATGGGTTCCTCAATCCAGAATATTTACACATTCTATACACATTTTATATTATTTTGTTAAAATCTTGTAAGGTTGTTCAAAAATTAAAAAAAAATGGGTTCCTCAAGAGAAACTAAACTTTACTGTTACTAGTTTTAAAATATTTTATTTTATGGGAATTAACAGTACAGAAACAAACATAGTGAAAGGTGATCTTCAAAACATATTATATCATATATAGAGATAGATTATATGAAGTGTAAAAGGGAGACAGAGATGGAGAGAAAGAGAGTTGCTTCTCATAGCAACCCTCAATAGAATTCAAAGGATTGTGTAGAAGCACCACTTTACAAGCAATTCTTCCCAGAGTTAAGAATTTTTTTTATGGAGAGATTTATTATAGAACAACCATACAAGTTTTTAACAAAATAATATAAAATGTGTATAGATTCTGGATATTAGAATTACCCCCAGGAGTGCCCCCCCAATTACCCACACTTATCCCTCCCTTCCCCTTCCCACAATATCTCTAAAAAAGTATTATGTTGTATAACATTACATCTTATCTAGATTTAACACTTGGAATTTTGGTCCAAATGTGAGTCTTCTGTTGATCTTTCTTAATCCAGAGATGTAACCCAAAATGCTCTAAGAATAAAATTAAAACCTACCAACATGTTCATCTAAGTCATGAGTTGCAACAAGAGACTACCATCTATGAACCACAGAGAGAGACCTCCCCAGACACAGAAAATGCTCTAACCTGATCTTAGATTTCAGAACTGTAAACAACAAATTTATATTGTTTATAAGTCACCTGGTTTATAGTAACTTTTTAAAATAACCCAAATGGTCTAAGACATGTAGGAAGCTCTCAACTAACAGCTTCAATGAAAGTTCAGGGGAAAAATTTTCTCAGAACTGGATTGTTTGAAATTTGACATTATTTTCCTTTGTATACCTTATTAGATTGTGTTTAATATCCAAGTTGACACATCTAGATAACTTGTAACATGTAACATACCTGTACATATTAAAATGTAGTCTAACCAACATTCATTCCTGATATAAGTTCTTAATAAATTAGAGATAGACAAAAGCTACTTTTATTTGTAAAAACCATCTTCAAATTTTATAACTAACATCATATTTATGGTAGAAATTAATGCTTTCCCCTGAAAATCAAAAATGAGACAAGAATGTCTGCTCTCCACACTTCTATTCGACACTGTACTGAAAGTGTTACTTGGTGCAATTAAATAAAGAAAAGAATTAATCACATCAATATTCTAATATATGAATTCTCCCAAAATGTTCTACAGATTCAATGAAATCACAAAGAAATGCCTGTGAGGCATTTTCATATGAATTACCAGGCTAATTTTAAAATTCATACAGAAATGCAAAGAAACTAGACTAGAGAACACAAAGCTGGAAGACTAACACTACCTGATTCAAAGATTTATTATAAATCTACAATAATCAAAATGATGCAGCATTGATGTTAAATTAAACACAAAGATCAACAGAGTTCAGAAATAGAGCCACACATACAGAGAACTGATATTCAATAAAACTTCAATACAGATTCAGTGTATAATGGTTAGAAATTTTAATGAATGATGCTGAAATAATTGTACATCCCCCAATGTTGGACTTTAATATTTAAACACTTCACAAATTACAGAAAAATCAACTCAAAATCTACCATGGAATTAAAGCTATAAACTCCTTACAACAAGCATATGGGAAATTCTTGTGACCCAGGCTTAAGCAAAGATTTCTTAGATATAAGAACAAAAGCACAGTTCATAACAGAACAAAGTGATAAATTAGATTCCTTCAAAATTACAAGCATCTATTCTTGGAAAGTCACTAATAAGAGGAATGAAAAGATAAGCCACAGACAGGGAAAATGTTCCAAAATATATACAAGTTGAAGGAATTGCATCCAGAATATACAAAGAACACTCAAATCGGGTTATTAGTAAATGTACCTTACAGCAATATATCTTCTCTTGTGTTCAGTAGAGTGTGATACAGAAGAATCAAGATATGGAGGCACCTAAGTATTCATTGACATGATTAGGTCAAGAAATTGTTTAATGTAAACTATACATATATTTAGATTCACTTCCATAAAAATATTATTCAGCCTTACAAAAGAAGGTGATCTTGCTATTTGCAACAACATAGTGAACTTAGCAGACATTATCACACACAGAAAGAAAAATACTACCTGGTTTCTTTTATATGTGGTATCCAAAATGGATAAAATACACACAAAGACAATACAGTGGTTACCAGAGTAGATTGGGATGCAGTGTTGGGCAAACATAATACAAAGAGTATACATTGCAGTTATGAAGGTTGAATAAATCCAGAGATTCATTTACAACGTGAGGGCTAAACAACATTTTATCATATGATGGAAAATTTCTTTTTCTTATTCTTTTTAGCTATGATACAACACCAGAATATACCTTGACATGATTACAAAAGAATGAAACCCAATCTGCTCCAATTCAATCTCCAGATATCAGCTCCCTGCCATCAAACCTGTTCCCCTCCCTCCACTCCAGGGATCCTTCTTCAATCCATTTACATTTTAATTTTCTTAATTAGTGTCATATGGATACACCTGATGCCAGGACCCACTTCTAAGAGAATAGATCTTAGGTGTCGAGGCCACACACACACAAAGCAAGTGAGTAAGTAAAATGATGGATATGTTCCTTTGCTAGACTGTAGTTGCATTTAACTCTGTATGTGTATATAAAAACATGTTGCACATGTTGAATATACGCACAGGAGAAAAAATACACAAGCAAACTAATTTAAAATGGGCAAAAGATCTGAACAGATGTTCAATGGAAGACAAAACAGCAAATAAGTAAATAAAAACATGTTCCGTGTCGTTAGTCATTAAAGAAATATACATTAACCCACAATGAGATACCAGTACACACACACACACTACAATGATTAAAATTGAAAGGATTGACCATACAAGGGTTGGTGATGACGTAAAGGAATTGGAATTGTCAAACATAGCTGCTGGGAATTTTAAATGGTATAACCTGTGGAAAACAGTTTCAAAGTTTCTTAAAAAGTTAAGCATTCATTCTACCATTTAACATATCCATTTCACCCCAAGATATTTACCCAAGTCAAAGAAAGAAAATGCCATACAAATTCACACAAAAAAAGTTGCTAGCAGGTTTATTTATAAAAACCAAAACCTGGAAACAATTCAAATATCCATTAGACCCCTGACTAAGGTTGAATCCTGTGAGGTTGTTTATAGCCAGAAAGATAATAGAACAACCTACCTGTGAGTGTCAGACTAGCTTAAATAGTTCTGAGACCTCTCTGTGAATGTCAGATCAGGTATGCATATCGAGGGCTGCTTTTCCCCTGATATAAGATGTATGATTTTCCTTGGCCACATGGTAGGCATACTTAGGGGAGTTACAACAGAATATTTTTTTAATTTTTTTATTCATTTGACATAGTCTTATATATTAGAGGGAATCATTGTTTCATATTCATGCATAGATGAATACTGGCAAAGTAAGTCAAGGCTGATCCTAGTTCAGGATTTCCCCCCTTCAACAAATCCCCACTCACATGTCTTCTCTGCTTTAACTTGTTGGTTGATTAGGTAATCAGCTTATCGGTTGATTAATCAATATTTCATTCCACATGTAAGAAGTTTTTTAATTGAGGAATTGAGTTGTTGTACAATCATAAATGCATATAAAATAACAATATGATATGCCTTTGATCCTAATCCACAATTACCCCCCATATCACCCACATCCCAGTCTCTTGAGCCTTTTACATTTCCCCATTATAACAGATATAAAAGCCTATATGTGTGCATGGCTGTGTGCACCTATAAGATTGCAAATTTTCCAGAATTAAACGATTGTATAGTATTATTTGTCTTCTCAGGGGAATAAAGAGTATGCTACATTGTTGATTGTCTCCCTAGATCTCTCTCTATCCTCCCTCCTTCTCCCCTTCTCCATGTCTCTCCCCTCCCTCCCACACCTACACATGTATGGTTTCCATAGGTTATGTGTTGCTATGCCTTTAGTGGATCAAGTACAACAGCTTGACTGCCCCAAGGCTTTGCTCTCACCTCCATAAATGAGGGAAAACATTTGACATTGAGTCTCTAAGTTTGGCTTAAGTTCACTTAGCATCAAGCTTAGCATTGAGCTTAAGATTTGGCTCAGTTTGCTTCCATTGCCATCCATTTACCTTCAAAGGCCATAATAACATCATTTATAATAGCTGAGTAGAACTCTATTGTATGTATGCATGAATATATGTATGTACATATGTATGTGATAGATAGATAGATGATAGATGATAGATAGATGGATAGTTGGATAGATGGATAGGTAGATAGATGATAGATAGATAGATGGATGATAGATAGATGTATGTATGTCACAGCATTTTTGGATCCATTCATCCATTGACAGACACCTGTGTTGATTCCATAATTTAGACATTGTAAACTGAGCTGCTATGAACCTTGATTTTGATGTGTCACAGAAGAAATCTATTGATTTTAGCACCTCTGGGGGGAAAACCCAGAAGAGGGATAGCTGAGCCCTACAGTGGTTCCACCCCTAATTTTTTTATTGAGAAATTTATTTGTTGAACAATCATACAAATTTTTAACAAAATAAAATATAATGTATATAAATTCTGAAGATTAGATTTACCCCCAAGAGTGCCCCCCCAGTTACCCACCCTTATCCCTCCCTTCCCCTCCCCACAACAGCTCTAAAAAAAAGTATTAATTTGTGTAACATCACACAATATCTGGATTTAACACCTGATAATAGACCACCTCTCTCAATGTCCAGGGTCTAGTTCCAGCCTCCACAGATGAGTGAAGACATTCGACCCTTCGTTCTCTGGGTTGTGCTGATTTCACTCAGCATAATTTATTCCATAACCACCCATTTACCTTCAAAGGCTGCAATATCATTGTTTCTAATTGCTGTGTAAAATTCCATGGTATATATGTACCACAGCTTTTGGATCCATTCATCCAGTGAGGGACATCTGGGTTGTCTCCATGATTTAGCTATTGTAAATTGAGCTGATTTTTTTTTTTGAGGAATCTCCACACTGCTTTGCAGAATGGCTGTATCAGTCTGCAGTTCCACCAACAGTATGCTAGTATTCCTATCTCCCCACATCCCATCTATCACATGTTACTATTTATATTCTTCATCTTTGCCAATCTGACAGGAGTGAGGTGAAATCTTAAGATAGTTTTGATTTACATTTCTCTGATTACCAGTGATTTAGAACACTTTCTCATGTGTTCATTGGCTTCCTAAATTTCCTCTGTTGAGAAGTTTCTGTTTAGCTCTCTGGCCCATTTATTGATTGGATTGTTTGTGTTTTTGATATCAAGCTTTTTAAGTTCTGTGAAATTTTTGGATATTAATTCCCATGGGCAGAATCACAGGCCATGATTATCTCCTATCTGTGGGTTCTCTCTTGACAGCTTTGACCAATTCCTTGACTGAGCAAAAACTTTTAATTTAATGGCATCCCACTCATTAATTCTTTTTTTTCCACTCATTATTTCTTGACTTTAGTTCTTTCATGTAGGGAGTCTTATTGAGAGAAGTCATTGCCAACTCTCTTATGCTGGAGTGTTGATCCTAATTTTTCTTCTAGCAGTTGTATGGAAGATGGTTTAATTGCAAGATCCTTGATCCATTTCATTTTGATTTTTGTGCAAGGTGTGAGATAAGGATCCAATTTCAAAATCCTGCAAGTGATTGTCCAGTGTGCCCAGCACCATTTGTTGAACAGACTCCTCCATGATATATTTTGACACCTTTTGTTAAATATCAGATGTTCAAAGATTTTTGGGTTTTTCTTAGAGTCTTCTATTCTATACCATTGGTCTTCATTCCTCTTTTGATACTGGTACCATGCTGTTTTTATTACTACAGCTCTATACTACAATTTAAGATCCACTATTGCAAAACTGATTGTTACGCATTTCTTGCATAGCAATGTTTTGGCTATTCTGGGTTTCTTGTTATTCCAAATGAATTTGAGAATTGCTTTTTCTATATCTGTAAAGAATGACATTGGTATCTTGATGGGGATTGCATTCAATCTGTATAGCACTTTTGACAGAATGGCGATTTTAGTTACATTAATTCTGCCTAACCAAGAGCATGGAATGTCTTTCCATCTTCCAGGTCTTCTTCAATTTCATTCTTCAATATTCAATAATTTTGTTGTAGAGGTCTTTTACTTCCCTTGTGAGATTAATTCCCAAGTATTTTTTTTAGGATATTGTGAATGGGACTGATTTCCTGGTTGATTCTTCTGCCCTATTGTTGTTAGCATGTAGGAAAGCTATTCATTTATGGGTATTGATTTTGTAAACTGCCACTTTGCTAAATTTGTTCATAAGCTCAAGCAGTTTTCTAGTAGAGTTTCTTGGAACTTCCAGATAGAGGATCATGTCATAATCAAAAAAGGACACTTTCATTTCCTCTCTTCCTATTCTTATTCCTTTGATTTCCTTTTCTTGTCTGACTGCTCCAGCTAAGGTCTCCAGGACTATATTGAATAAAAGAGGTGAGATCTGGCAGCCTTTTCTTGTTCCTGTAGTTAGTGGAAATGCTTTCAACTTTCCTCCATTTAATATTACACTAGCTGGTATATATGGCCTTTCAAAATTAAGATAAGATCCTTTGATTCCTATTTTCTCTAGAGTTTTCAGCATAAATGGGTGCTGGGTTATATTGAAGTCCTTTTCCGCATCTATTGAAATGTTCATTTGGTTTTTGTCCTTAATTCTGTTTAAGTGATGAATCACATTTACTGATTTGTGTATGTTGAACCAGGCTTGCATCCCTGGAATTAAGCCAACTTAATCATGATGAATTATCTTCTTGATGTGTATTTGAATGTGGTTTTCAAGAACTTTATTAAGGATTTTAGCAGCAATATTAACGAGGGATATCAGTCTGTAGTTTTCCTTTGTTGTTGAGTCTTTGTTGGGTTTTGGTATCAGAGCTATAGCTGCCACATAGAAGTGATTGGGAGAGTTCCCTCTTTTTTGATTTCTTAGAATTGTTTAATGAGAGGAATTAGCTCTTCCTCACATGTGTGATAAAAACAGCAAGGAATCCATCAAGTCCTAGGGTTTTCTTCTTTGGAGGAAAGATAGCCTGTTCAACAAATGGTGTTGGACAAATTGGACAGTCATATGTAGACAATTGAAATTAGATCCTTACCTTTCACCCTGCACAAAAAGTAATTCAAAACGGTTCAAAGATCTGGATATTAAACCAGCAACTTTCAATTTACTTGAAAAAGAAGTAGGATCAACACTACATGATATAGGGGTTGGCACTTCCTTTCTTAACAAGACTCCCATAGCACAAGCAGTAAAGTCAAGAATAAATAAATGGGATGCAAAAAAACTAAAAAGCTTTTGCACAGCTAAAGAATTAGTCAAGAGTATCAAGAGAGATCCTACAGAATGGGAGAAAATTTTTGCCTGCTACACCTCAGACAGAGGGCTAATATCCAGAATATCCAAAGAACTAAAAAATCTAAGCACCAAAATCACAAATAATCCAATCAATAAACAGGCTATGGAACTAACAAGAAACTTCTCAGTGAAAGAAGTCCAGAAAGCCCATAAACATATGAGAAAATGCTCTACATCACAAGCAATAAGAGAAATGCAAATCAAAACTTCACTGAGATTCCACTCACTCTTGTCAGAGTGGCAATAATGGAGAATACGAACAATGACAGATGTTGGAGGAGCTGTGGGAAAAGAGGAACACTGTCACATTGCTGGTGGGACCGCAAACTGGTTCAGCCACACTGAAAAGTAGTGTGGCGACTCCTCCAAAATTAGGGCTGGAACCACCATATGACCCAGCTATCCCACTCCTGGGTATTTTCCCAAAAGAGATAAAATAGTCATATTATAGAGATACAGCTTCATCAATGTTTATAGCAGCTCAATTTACTATGGCTAAATTATGGAACCAACCCAGGTGCCCCTCACTCCACGAGTAGATTCAAAAACTTTGGTACATATATACAATGGAATACTACTCAGCTATTAGAGAAAACAATATAATGGCTTTTGCAGCCAAATGGATGGAGATGGGGAAAAAATTATGCTAAGTGAAATATCCCAATCTCAGAGACTCAAGGGATGAATGTTTTCGCTCATTTGTGGAAGCTAGAATACAATTGGAAACAGTAAGATAGATGGCTAAGCTAATAATAACCTCAACATGTTTGAATTTTTGCACAAACGGGGAGAACCTTGCCTAGGATGCTGGGAGACATAAGGAGGTGAGTAGGGAGAGGGTAGGGAATGGGAAGGATATCAAGGAGACTGGAGGGAGGCAATATGGGGGATTCAACTCAGAGTTAAACCTCCAACCTCCACAAGAAGTCTTTTTAACACAGGGGCTTAATTGCGGGAAACACGGAAACATGGGGAAGCCAAGGGGAGAAATCATGGAATGGATTCAGCCTTGGCTTGATATGTGAATATACATTTGTTCTTGATTTTTTGTAATGATTCCCCCTTAATTTTTAAGTCCATATTCAACAAATAAAAAATAAGTTAAAAAATATATAAGGGGCTTTAGTAACAGTTCACTAACCAAATTTATTGAATTCTCAAAAAAAAATTCTTACCTATATTTGGGTTGTGATGGAAGTCAGTTAGCCCTGATGTTTGATTTATGTTTTACAAACAGTATTTCAGTTCCAAAGACTTTCCTTAGGGCAGCTTTCATCTCCTTGTTCCTCAGACTATAAATTAGAGGATTACATAGAGGTGTTATTACAGAATAAAACAAGGTAATAATTTTTTGCACTTCCATTGGGTGTCTTGATCCAGGGCTAACATACATTACCATAATAGAGCCATAAAACAGAAACACCACAGCTAAATGAGAAGCACAAGTGGAGAAAGCCTTGTGTTTGCTCGCTGCTGAGGGCATCCTCACCACGGCCAGAATCACCAGAGCATAAGAAGAAAGGATAAAGAGAAAAGTGCCAATCATGAAGACAGCATTGAAGGCAGAGTAAATGAACTGGGTGGTGGTGTCTTCAGAACAGGACAGCATCATCAGTGGGACAGGGTCACACATAAAATGGTTGATGATATTTGGACCACAATAGGGTAACTGTGAAATGAGAACAACTGGAGTTATAAAGAGGATGAACCCACATGTCCACCCAAATGAGATGAGACCGGTGCACAGCTGTCTGGTCATGATGCGTGGGTAATGCAGAGGATGGCAGATGGCAAGGTACCTGTCAAAGGCCATGATGCAAAGGAAGAAGCCCTCATCACACCCAAAGGAGAAGAAGAAGTAGAACTGTGCAAAACAACTGACAAAAGAGATGGACTTTCTTGTGGAGAGGAAGTTGGCCAACATGTTAGGGACGGTGGCGGTGACATAGCACATTTCCAGGAGAGAGAAATTCCCCAGCAGGAGGTACATGGGGGTGTGAAGGCGCCGGTCTCCCCGCACAGCACAGGCAATGGCTGTGTTCCCCATCAGGGTCAGGGTGTACGTGATGAAGAAGAGCCCAAAGTAGAGGAGCTGCACTTCTGGGCTTGAGGGAAAGCCCATGAGGATAAAGTGGCTAACGGAGAGTGTGTGCTCTTGGCTGGACCCGTTCATTGGTGTAGCAAACATGGAGGTGGCAGAGCATTTAATGTAGAGCATTAAATGTTTAATGTAGAGCATTGTTTTTTTTCCTGGAAATAACACATTCCTTTATTGTGATTATATGTGCACATACATAATTTGATCAATCTCTTTCCCCAGTACCCTTCCCTTTCTTTTCCTCCTCCCTCCCTCTGACCAATTGCTGTAATCTATTGATCTCCTTTCTATTATTGTTACTATTATCATTATTTTAATTAGTGTATTATACTTATGTGTGTGTAGGATTCATTGTCATGTATTCTTTTTATTATTTTTTGATGAAGTAGTAAACAATGAAGTTTCTGTTAAAAGTAATGAGATAGTAATCTCCACAACCTATTCCTCATGAGTATGATTCATTTTGTAGGTTGAAAATAATAATACAAATAAAAAACATACTTGTGGCAGATATAAATAAAACCAGAGTAAGTACATACAATCTTTGTAATTTTCATAAGTCGCTTCATCTCTATTTGTGCATGTTATATGTTTATCACGCAGGGTACTGTGCATACAAATCAGTGCATGTGAAGTTTTTCTAAAGTATCACAAAAAGATAATTCATTGTAATTGGCCATATTGATAATGATACTAAGTGAAGTTCTAATCACATTAAAATATTTCCAACAGTCCTGTCTCATGGGAATGCAATGACTGGAGCAGGGCAAAGTCCTTTTTTTTGCCTTCTTATGGTATCATATAATGATTAAAGGGATTTTTCTGGGTCCAGGCAATACAGTTTTTAAATGATAGATACTCAAAGCAGGCTTGCATTTAAGTATGTCTTTCTCTATTAAGACTGCTGGTTTTCACTGCACAGCCAAAGGAAGAGTCCTACATTTTTGTACCTGAAATTTTCTGGTTAAAAATTTTGATTCATTTCCAGATGGATGTGAAAAAGAGATGCTACCTGGGATGGCTGACCTGCAGAAGAGACATTTTTCTGAGTGACTATCTAATGTGGACAATGTTTTCTATGAAAGTGATAGCCTGTAATTCCAGCAACTTTCAGGGGCTGAGCCAGGAGGATTCCAATTCCAGGCTAGTTTAGGCAATTCAGGGAGACCTTGCCTGAAAAACAACAGTTACAACAACAACAAAACAAGGTCTGGGGATGTGGCTCAGGGGGAAAGTGCTGCTGGATTCAATCCCTAGTTCCAAAACAAACCAAAGCAAAACAAAAAAGTACCATCATGAAGTGGACAGAAAGTGTGTGTGTGTGTGTGTGCGTGTGCGTGTGCTTTCACGTATGTGGTTTCCATATACTTTCTTAGTAGCTGATTTCTGAGCTTATTCTTTTGACTCCTTCGTGCATAAAAACACTTAAGTGCTTTTTTTATGTCCAGTGTAGGTCGTTTCTGTTGAAAGAAACTTGAAACATGTAAAATCTTGTTTCACTCACTTGCGCCACACCATCTCAAGATTGTTGTTGAAATGAAGTTTAACTTTTACATGTCTGTTTGCTTAGGACCCTAATCTTGGCTGTCACAACTGCTATCTGAAGTGGAAAGACTGCTTGATACAGTTTGTCCTTTGTATCTCTGGGTTCCACATCTGTTCTCTCATCAAACTGCACATTGAATGAGTTAGGAAAAGGAAAGGTTGCATCTGTACTAAACACAGATTTTTTTCCTTTTCATTGTTGCATAAACAATATAGCCTAACAATGGTTTACACATTTACATTACATTAGGTATTACAAACCATCTAGAGATATTTAAGTATATGAGAGCAATTGTGTAGGTTACATGCAAATACATTTTCTGCAAGTGTCCTGAACATCTGGGGATTTGGGTATCCACAGGACATTCTGCAACCAATTCTGTGGATTCTGAGGAACAACCATATCTCATTGTCCGTGGAGCTAGGCAGAATGGTGAAATCTATGCCGCTTTCTGGTTCAGTCTTTTTGTTTCATCTACCAATTTACATCATGACAGGTGAAATAGTGTGGTAATATGGCAGAAAACTGTGCTTTCTCAAATTATGTTGTTTATTGTTTTTATTTTTTCATTCTGATAGATATAGATTCTTTGTTAATTAGTTGTGATTATATAGTAAGACTAAAACAAAATGCTTATTTATGTTTTTGTCTTGATTGTATGATTTTTCTCAGCTGAAGTCATTTTACAGTATTTAAGGAAGAATAAACGTCATTTATCTGGAGACGGCAACCTATGATGCTAGTGAATCTTGGTCATTGCTGGACAATTCTTAGAAATGAAAAACTGAGTGCCTTCAGGTTGAAAACCTTTAAATTGTATTTATACACATATATTATGCTTACATGCATAGGGCAGAGAGCAAACAATCAATATTAATATGAGACAATTGATAAAATAAGTTTCAAACATATCTTTACCTCTGGGTTGCTTACATATAATTAATGTTGCATTCTTTTATTGAAGAAAATATTCACTTAGCTTTCACACAATTATTAGTGGTTATTCAATTTCTTCATAACTCATTTTACTGAATTTTTAAAATTCATTTTGTTTTAGTCCTTTATACTCTGCCCTAATTTCTCAGGATACAACTCTACCTACTTTAATTATTTCACTCGCAGTGGAACTTGATCATCATATATTAAATCAAAGACCATTGTCACACAGCTTCAAACTTCTCTTTTACTATTTTTGGGTCTACTAAAGTTGCAATCCAAAGAAGGTCACAGGACACAGATGCAAAATAGGTTGTCTTCTAAAGAAGGATTATTTCACATGAAACCAAAGCATATTAAACTAGAGAAACTGATAGCAACATGATGGTCAGACAGACAGGATATTACAATGAAATCAGAGATTTCTATGTTTCCTCTATTGAACTAGAAGCAAAATTAATATAATATTGATAGTAAGTATACCTCTAGAAATTTGTCAGTTACACATTTTCACACAAAACCCCAGCCTCTTTGTAAACAATATTTACTAATATTTGAAAAGGATAAGGAAACTAGACAAATATGTTTTCTAAGACTTAGTGAAACAAAAAGAAAATTAATCCTTTTAGGTTTCTGTGTCTGAATTCTATTTGAATAAAATATTTACATATTCGGAGCAAGAAGAAAGTGCTTCTCAGTAAATTCCCTTATGCCTGACACTTGACACTTGCTCGAATATGATAAGGAAATTTTAACTCACTTTCTGACCTGACATGTGATGAGAAGAAAGTTCTGAGAGAGTAATAAAACAGCTCTCCAGAGGGTGGAAATCGTGTGGGAGACTTCTGAAGAATTGGATCATCCAATTTGTAGCATGCCATGAGTTCTGAAGAGTAAGTTTTAAAAATTATTATCTCCCTTGCTTCAAAACTCATATTTATGGTTAAGGTAAAGACCCAGATGAGTGTAATTTTTTTCTGATTGTTTACTTACATCATGGCCTTTTGAGTTTTGAGACTCTCTCTCCTGATATTATTTAGGTACTTCTGCAACAGATCAGATAGTTTTGTAATTTATTTATTCACAGTGAAATCCTAAGCTCAGGCATTCCCTGAGGTATAGAGCACTCATAGAACTAGGTTCTTACCTCCTCCTGTGCTTTAAATAACTAGCCATTACAAAAGGTCCCTGGGGAATAATTAAATAGAAATAAAACTTGTAACCGCTACAATAAGATGGTAATCTGATTCCCTGTTTCTATTTTGAAGAAAGAAAATATATACTTTGCCCACCAATATTTGTTCTCAAATTTGTTGTTCAGAGACATGTCTGTTGCATTTTGGTTATCATTGCAAAAGTGGCATTTCCTGGTCTATAACTTGTTCAGTGTTATTCAGCAAACATGTATGGAATGCTTAACAGATAGTGTGGCTGTGATAAGGGAAACAAAAGAGAAAAAATACCCTGACTACATAGAGAAGTTCAGTTCAGCGCAATTCAATTCAGTGTGTTTGTGTATGTGTTGGGTTGGGGATAGAAAAATGGACAAAATTACTAAGTAATAAGTAAACTATGAATTTTTTCCATTTAAAAAAAATGAAGGGGGGCTGGAGCGGTGGCTCAGTGGTTTCAGTGCTTGCCTGGCAAGCACAAGGACCTGGGTTCAAACCCCAGCACCATGTACACAACTAAGTGTTGGAGCAACGAAGGCCATGTGAAAAACTACATAAAGTTATTTCCCTCTCTCTTAAAAAAAAATAAAATTTAATTTAAAAAAAAAGATGAAGGGTGGAGTAGGTTGGGGATTGCAGTTGGAATGTGCAGTTGTAATTTTTAATAGACTTTTAAGTAAGGCCTAATAGAGGCATTAATATTTGAGCCAAACTTGAAAATGTAGAGGAACAGACCCATGAAGACATGGAGAGAAGATTGCAGTGGAGACTGGAGTGAGGCATATGTCTGACCCGGCAGAGAAAGCAAGGAGACCAGTGTTCCAGAGTAATGTGTACTGGGACATGGCCCCTTTTGGACACCAGACCTCTTATCTCCTTTTTATAGCATCTGTATTTCACTGTGCTTTTCAACTCAAATATTTGGCTTTATGAATTTTTCAGATTTTAATATAATTGATTCCCCACATGACCTATTAGAATTTAATGAACATTCACAAAGCAACCTCTGAATTAACTTTAATTTTTCTGATTACAGCCATATTGACAATCTGCAATCTTAATTCTGAGCTATATTCTAAATAGCACATTTTCTTTTTTTTTAATTTTACTGCTTTTTTAATTTCTTCTTTGCTTTTAAGTAGAGAAACAGAATTGATTTTTATTTCCTCTTTCAAATTACCTTAGTCAAGAAATAATGAACCATAGAAATCCTTTAAGGCTTTGTGATTTGTTCAAATGATTGAAAAATCATTTTGGTAATTTAAAAAATGTAGGAAATATTCCTCATTATATTAGAACAAAATGTAAAATATATTTGGAAAGGAAAATGCTAGTGATCACTTAAAAGATTATAATTAAAATGACATGACAGGGTCATTTCTCTCTTTAATAAAAGTATCCCACCTAAATTGAAAGCTACCTTAAAGTCTACAAAGGAAGTAAAATGACCTAGTCTCAAGCATCCATGCTTATATCGGAAAGAACAACGAGGAGGGAATGAATACATATATAACAGGCATATGCAAAGCAGTATTATAGACAGACACATTTTTTTTTGAGCAACCTTGCAAGATTTTAACAAAACAATATAAAATGTGTATAAGATGTGTATATATTCTGGTCATTGCAACTGTCCCCAGGAGTGCCCCCCCC
>PVKS010023702.1:0-32012 GCA_004027875.1 Aplodontia rufa | reverse complement strand
CTGCCTGCCTGCCTGCCTGCCTGCCTGCCTCCCTGCCTCCCTGCCTCCCTGCCTCCCTTCCTTCATTTGCTTCAGGGTCTACTATGCCACAATTCTAGATTCTGGGGAACCAGCCATGAGTTCACTGGCATTATGGAACTTGCATGGGAGAATGGCAATAAGAATATACATCTCAGGCTGGGCGTGGTGGCACACTCCTATAATTCCAGTGGCTTAGGAGGCTGTGGCAGAAGGATCACAAATTCAATGCCAGCCTCAGCAACTTAGTAAGGCCCTAAGCAACTAAGCAAGACCTTGTCTCAAAATAAAATACAAAAAGGCCTGGAGATGTGGCTCAGTGGTTTAGTGCCCTTGGGTTCAATCCCTGGTACATTAAAAAAAAAAAAAAATTCAGGGGCAGGAGTGGTGGCTCGGCGGTTATAGTACTTGCCCAGCATGCGCGAGGATGCGGGTTTGAGAAAGTGGGCTTGAACCCCAGCACCACATACAAAACAAAGTGTTGGAGCAATGAAAGCCACATAAAAAACTAAATAAAATTGATTCTCTCTTTCTCTCATTGTCCCTCTCTCTTAAAAAAAAAAATCACAGATCTTGAGTGCTAGGAAGACTTCTTTTTTAGATCCTAATTATGTAAGATTTGTACTCTATTTGAATGTGAAAGAATCTTTTAAATAAAATGGATGTCATTCACCCTAAGTACTTTATATGTCTCTGTTACTCAGGGTCATTTGAATGAGCAGTTTGATAATTTGTCTTTTCTGACTTTTAATTCAGCTATGTAGACAGGACAACAGAATCATGATGTAACCTACAGATTCAGTTTGGATCTTTGACATAGGCAAGGCTGCTTTTGATTCCATTTTTATGTTCATTTGGGGGAAAGTAGGATTTTTAATGTCTGACATGATAATGATTTCTTTTTTCCGTCTAAGAGAAGAATCAACTAGAGGAATAGCTAGATTCTTGCCATGGTGGAAAAATAATGAAGTATATTAATAGCTGAACAAATGGATCTTGCTGGGAAATACTTTAAACTTTCAATGGTCTCATGGAGATAGAATAGTACTGAATCTAAAATCTTTTTTTTTCATATTTTTACAAAAAAGACAAAAATACCTTTCAATTAAAATTATTGAATCATTTGAAGTTAAGTGTTGGACTCCCAGAGGAACCCAGGCCCTGAGTGAGTGAACTACCAAAGACCACAAGTGGGTGCCCTCTTGTTAGAAGCTGGGCCTGGCCTCCTCCTTTTCTTCCTGTGTTTTCAATGTGACCTTGCTAACTGTGGCTCAGACTCTGCCAGTGGTTGCCAAAGCAGTAATTCGTATAAACATAGCAGATGAAAGAGTTTACATAGATTTGTGTAAATGACATAATAGTGAAGGTGACCTTCTGTCCTATGCTTTCAAGCTTCATGCTCTAGGGAGAAATGCCCATCAAGCCCATTGACAGGACAGATGCACGGATCTTTGCATAAGGGTTTCATATGGAATCAGGTGATCTAGGGAGCATTGAGGCACAGGAAACAGATCCTGGCTCAACAGACCTAGTTGAGTTTAGGCTGTATATGACCAGCTCTGTGACTTTGGCTCTCTGGCCTTGGACAGTCCTCCTTGTCTACCATCTTCTGGGGTGGGGAGGAAGAAATGGTACCTATCTCTTGGGATTATTAAGATTGAGTTCAAATATTTAAAACATGTAATGGTGACTGCTACATAGCATAGTAAACATGTTGTAAGTGTGTGTTAGCAATAACTCTGGATTGTAGTATCTGATTCACAAAATGAGATTCACAATGATGTCTTGTGCAGCTCAGGTTGTTTAAACATGAAATAGTGCAGTGTTTTATAAATAGTAATGTACTCAGCAAATGGAAACTAATTTAGCCCATGTAATTTTTTAAGTTTGAATTCTCCCATTTAGACAGCCTTATTCTTTTTTTCAGTAATTTAGTCACTATTCAATTAATTAAAAGAAAAATAACTCTCAAATAGACCTCCATCTATTTTAACATTACTGGCAGTTGGCTCTGAGAGACTTCAGAAAGGATTTTTATTAAAAAGATTATGCAAAAATCAATATAATGCATTAAAACAATTATGAAAAATATGGCAAATGAGTAAAATAACTCATTATTTATTAGTACACTCAAGAGGTCTGAGAGTCCTTTTGGAATACCTAGAGATAGACTATAGAATGATTCAATGCAATGTGATCCAATTTAATTGAAATAATTACTGTGGTCCTCAGGCACTGTGCCAGCACAGGAGAGGGTGACATTTAAATTCTCTCTCCTCAATAAATTCTCAGTTTCAGAGGGAGATTAGAGAGAATTACTTGAGTAACTAGAATATAAGACAGAATAGCAGGTGGCCTAATTCTTGATGATTTCACTGAATGAATGGGAATATAATCAGTTTTTTAAATTTGGGAGAGAATTTAAAAGTGATATCATCTAACCTTTCAGGCAATTAGAATTCTTTCCATAACATCATTCGTCATTTGGTCATCAAAGTACTTTGCTTACCTGCTCTGCAATCCTGATGTGATTGCCTGCTGAATTGGTTGTAGGAGAAACAAAGGGAAGAAGGCCATTTTATCAGTTAGGGTTCCTTCTTCCTTTGGGGAGGTCAGGTTTTTTTTTTCTATTAAGGCTCTGAACTTACTGAATGAGGCTCCTTATGGAGATTTATCTGCTTTACTCAAAGTGCATTGATTTAAATGTTAATCTTACCTAAAAACACTTTAACAATAACATCTAGAGTAATTATTGACCCAAAATCTGGTCTATGGAATTTGATACACAAAATTAAATTTCACAGACATCATATTTGCTTCTGAAGACCTCACAATACTGAGGGAGATGCATAAGTGAAAGCCTTACTGCTCTGTGCAATTGTTTTTAATGATAGAGGGAAATTCCAGGTGCTGGGAGGCACAAAGGAGGAGGCAGCTTATTTGAGATGAGGATGTCAAAGAGGACTTCTTATGAAATGGACATCCCAGATGGATCCTGAAGGTTGAGGTGCATAGGTCTTGGCCAGATTGAGAACAAAGTATATTGAGAAAACACAAAAAGAATGTGTGTGCTTGCACATGCCACTGGACTCACAGGTTGGAAGTTAAGAGTTGCCAAAGACAGTTTGACTACTGTAATAGTAATAAACCATAATTTATTTGAATTCATCATTGAAATTCTAATAGTGAGCAAGTTGTCTGCCTTCTAGCTCATGGTGTATGTATTCAAACTGCTCTGCCTGAAAATGTCTTTCTCTACTCCTAATTTTCCATCATTAGGTATACCTTCCTTTTGTCACAATTTTTCTTTTATTATGTACTCCAATTCAAATAATATGGCATCTTTCGATGATTGTATATCTATATCTATATCTATCTACATATATATGTGTCAGATGCTGTACAAACCCTATCTTTAATACTTATAAAAGTCTTCCCGTTAGATAATTTTATGTGCATATCAAAAATGTGAGAAGACAGTCTCAGACAGGTTAATTACCTGTCCACAGTTACATAGGTATCAAACAGAAAAGCCAAAATTCCAACCTAGGAAGTTTTCATTCCATCTATTTCAGCTACACAAGAAAATTGGCTACTGGATTCAGACCAAGTACTTGGAATGAGAGAAACAAATGCATTTTTTGTAAATGCACTTTTACCTGTGTGAGGGGTGGGACTGCAGCAACTTGTATGGCTCATGACTTGGCCAGAAGGGCAGGTGCTGCTCAGATCTAGCCAAATGCTGCCACCCGGGAGAAGGAAGTTCCTGTTGCCAGATCTCCAGTGTTCCAGAGAAACTGGAATTTTGTTTTTGTTTTTCCTTTCTGTTTTTTAAAACTATAAAATCTCTTTATTTTTAAATGCTGGCCCCAGTACATAGAAGTATCATGCAGGCCAAGTGAAACACAGCCCCTGGCTGGGTGGTTCCCGTGAGTCACCAGTTTCTGACTTTTGATCCATACTATTATTCCTCCCAGTATGTAAATATATTTCTAACACATTAGCATTGCAGCACCTCAGAGTGTTTAAATATATAGTAATAATATTTATAGAGCTAAATGTGGTCTCATATGATTTTTATTGTAACCATGAGACAGACAGGAAAATCATCATTATCCTCGAAGAAACTGAAGCTGCAGGGAGTTAACAAACCTATCCTAGGTTACACACGATGGAAAAAGAGTCTTTATCCTCTGGCCAAATGTAGTCTTTTTAATACTGTACAACTTTCTTTAATACTAGGTGAGAAAAGAAAGTTTAAACCTACTGGGTATCAAGAATGAAAAGGAAGAAATTTCATAGAGCTTTCATGGGCTGGTATTTAAGGAAATTAGAGAAGAAGAAATGCAGGCAGAAATGGTCAGGAATCAGAACTAAGTGGGAGAGGCAGGTTTTGGCTGTTCTTAGCCTCCACAGGTGTGGGGCAGGTCCAACCCAGAGCCTCCTGGCCACAGCGTGCATCAGTCAGTCCATGAGTCTAATGGAATCCTCCCATCATAATGACACTGAAGCTGAAAGAGCCTTTAAGTTATATAATGTGCATTTGTTGAATAAACCATTACGAAGTAGAGGTGACTTCTCATATGTCTTGGCTCTTCCCCTTCCCATCCTGAAATAAGAACAGGGAGCCTTGAGTCTAGAGCTGGGTATGTTCAGGAGTGACGTATTTATTTGAAAATATAAATTAACTCCTTAACTCATCATGGACATGGCTGTCCTTGTGAGAAAGTGAAGATAGTAACCAGATCCTGAAAACCATCTCTTCTTCTCCTCTTCCTCCTTCTCCTCCTTTTTTCTAAAGAAAGAAGCAGACAGTGAGAAAGAGAGTCAACTTTATTTAGCTTTCATTTGACTTTTGTTGCTCTGACACTTTGTTGTGTATGAGGTGCTGGGGTTCAAACCCTCATTCTTGAGCATGACAAGCAAGCACCATAACCACTGAGCAACTGCATCAGCCCCTAAAGGATAGAGGCTCCTTTTAGCACCTGCGATACTTCCAGCAGCTTTTTATTGGATCCTTTAGGCCTACATGAGTAGGTGGATAGGTATTTAAAAATCTGAAAAATATATGAGGGACCATAGTGTTCATAGTATTAACTGATGTACACCCTCATCTCTGCCTTCCATAATATATAGTACCATATAATATGGTGCAGTGTCATACAATGCAATGGGATACAATATGAATTATGACATTTGAAAAGATGCCTCTACAGAGGGACTCTTGATAGCAAAAGGTTTAGACAAACAAGTATTGCTAGATGTCTCCTGTTTTCCAGCTCCTACAAGGCTCCTCTCTACCCTCAAGTGGAGGTGTAGACTGTAAAGCCTAGCAGGGATGATGACCTGCAAAGTGGGCTTCTTGAGCCCACAGACCCAGGCATCCACAGGAGGCTGGAGGATCAGGAAAGACCACAAGAAGAAGTCATTCCGGATCTTGGAAATGGCATTTGTCATCATTTGAAACTTTGGCGGAAAAGAATGGCAAACTTTGCATTGCTTTAAAGTAATGTTAGAGGGCTGAAGAGGTGGCTCAGCGGTTGCTGCGCTTGCCTGGCATGCGCAAGTACACAGGTTCAAATCCCAGCACCCATGTACACAACTAAGTGTCAGAGCAACGAACATGTGAAAAACTCAAAGATTAATTCTCTCTCTCTCTCTCTTTCTCTCTCACTTTTACTGTCCTTCTCTTTTTAAAAAAAGTAATGTTAGAGCCAGATGTGGTATTAATACTTGTAAGTAATCCCAGTTACTGAGGAGGAGGCTGAATGGGGAGGATAGTCAGTTTGAGGCCAGTCTGGGCAACATAGTGGAACCCAATTTAAAATAAACAAAAAGAATGCAGGCCCTAGGGAGTGTGATACACTGAGGAAGTAGGGCAGAATGCTGGACCAGGGATAGGCAGGGTTATGGAAGCAAATTTGAAGCAGACATAGTGGAAGAGAAAGGAAATGGAATCTTTGAGACAGGGTGTGGTGCACATGTGCCCTTGGGCCCTATGGCTAAAGTACAGAGGATGAAAAAGGACACATGGGCAAGATAAAGGACCAAGAAAAAGAAACTAGTCAAGCATTAGAGATCACAGAAGTCCGCAGAACGTGAGCACAGAGCAGCTGTTCTACCAATTAGGTGGTTCCAGTGTCAACATCTCTAGGACCTGGTCCTCAGGAAACGTGGCCTCCTCATACTCTTCCCAGTAGTATAGAAAAGGTGCTAATCCCTTGGCTAAAATCAGAGGAGCTGGCGGGAACCCCTAGCTATCACAGGCTAGCATGGCGGGGTTTAGGAAAAGATGCCCAATGTTAATTATCTAACACTTTGATGATTGAATCAGGCTCTGTGAAGCATCTCAAACAATATCTAATGGTTTAGTCAATGATACATCTCTTTTATTTAATTGTTTGTTGCATGGCATGGACTATTTCTGGACTGTAATACCCAAGTTCAATTTGTCTCAAGCACTTTTACCCATAATATCCACATACAACCCATGTATTTATGGAAGATGTCCTACCAGGAGGGGGGCTTTGTCTCTAGTTAAGCCATGTTCTTACAGTTGGAGATTCAAGCCAAATAATGCTTCCTCTCCTGTATTGCTGCAGAGAAAAGTTACAGGAAATGTATACAGAAAGTATTAAAATATTAAAGAGGCTGAAGAATGGCCAGAGGAGGCAGAGAGTACATTATAAATGCTGCCCTCTGTTTAACACCAATAGTCATTTTTTTAATATATTGGGCATTTTTCTCTGTTAGAAGTCATTAAGTTGGTAAGTTGTTAAAATAGTACCAGGTAGTTGGACATTGTCTCCTAGGAAAGTAATATAATATGTAACTAACACAAATAATCATCTACAAGGGACTCAGCAGTTATGGTGCTTTCCTGGCATGTGCAAAGATGCACGTTCAAACCCTAGCACCTCACACGCAACGCAGTGTTGGAGCTGCAGAAGCCACATGAAAAACTAAATGAAATTGATTCTCTCTCACTCACTGTACCTTTCTCTCTACTAAAACAATCATCCACAAGGTTATCACTTGAAGCAGAAGCTCAAAGATTGGTGGAAACAGGGCATGAGTGCGTTATGGCAAAGCTGTAGGCCTGTGAAGCATAACCCAGAGAACCAAGGGTTGAATGTCTTCACTCATCTGTGCAGGCTGGAGCTAGACCCTGGCCATGGAGAAAGGAGGTCTATTATCATGCTTTAGATCCGGATAAGGTGTAATGTCATACACCCTAAGGCATTCATAGAGATGTATTGGGAAGGGAGGGATAAGGGTAGGTAATGGGAGGGGGGCTCTTGGGGGTAAATCTAATTTTCAGAATTTTTATATATATATTATTTCATTAGAAGCTTATTTGATTGGTCAACAAATAAATTTCTGAATTAAAAAAGAGAAAGCTACCAATTCATACACATACACACACAAAAAAAAAGTTCTACCAATTGATTAAACCTCAGCACTGAGGGAGGAGCAGAAGGACAGAAAAGGTGCTGAAGAGTAAGATTGCCCAAACTATATTATGTGCATTTGAAATATGGCATTGCAAATTTCACCATTATGTATAATTATAATACACCAGTTAAAAAAACTAAATTATGAGTAATATTGGATATTAGTCTCATTGAAGGAATCACAGGCCGTGATTATCTCCTATTCTGTGGGTTCTCTTGACAGTTTTGACCATTTCCTTGCCTGAGCAAAAGCTTTTTAATTTAATGGCATCCACTCATTAATTGATATTAATTCTTTTGCTTTGGGAGTCTTGTTGAGAGAGTTGTTGCCAACTCCCATATGCTGGAATGTTGGTCCTAATTTTTCTTCTACTGGTTGTATGGTAGCTGGTTTAATTTCTGATTCCTTTATCCATTTTGATTTCATTTTTGTGCAAGGAATGAGACAAGGATTTAATTTCAGCTTCCTACACATGGCTGTCCAGTTTGTTCAACATTTGTTGAATAGTCTGTCATCTTCCATGTTATATTTTGACCTCCTTTGTCAAAGATCATATGTTTAAAGGTTTGTGGGTTTGTCTCAGTCTTGTATTCTGTTCCATTGCTCTTCATTCCCATTTTGATAACAGAACAATGCTGTGTTTGTTACTAGAGCTATATATTAAAATTTTAGATCTGGTATTGTGAAATTGCCTATTTCACCTTTCTTATTTAGTAATGTTTTGGCTATTCTGGGAATCCAGTTGTTGAATTTGAGAGCTGCTTTTCCTATATCCGTAAAGAATAACATTTGCATCTTGATGGGGATTGCATTGAATCTGTGTAGTGCTTTTGGCAGAATGGCCATTTTGATTATATTGATTCTGTCTAATGGAGAACATAGAATGTCTTTCCATTGTCTCAGATCCTCTTCAATTATTATCTTCAATGTCCAATAATTTTTTGTTAGAGGTCTTTTACTTCTCTTGTTAGATTAATTCTGAAATATTTTATTTTTTAAAAGATATTGTGAATGGGACTGGTTTCTTGATTTCTTCATCTCTCCTATTATTATTAGTGTATAGGAAAGCTATTAGTTTATGGATATTGATCTTGTAGCCTGTCACTTTGCTAAGTCTGTTTATGAACTCAAGCAGTTTTCTGGTAGAGTTTTTTGGATCTTCAAGATATAGGATCATGTCCTAAACACTTAATATCAAAAACACAAACAGTCCAATCAATAAAAGGGCCAGAGAGCTAAACAGAAACTTCTTAACAAAGGAAACTGAGCAAGCCAATGAATACATGAGAAAGTGTTCTAAATCACTTTCAAAGTAATCAAAACTACCTTAAGATTTCACCTCACTCCAGTCAGACTGCCAAAGATGAAGAATACAAATAGTAACAATTTCTGGAGGGGTTGTGGGGAGATAGGAAACTAGGACACTGTTGGTGGAACAGCAGACTGGTAACAGCCACTCTGGAAAGCAGTGTGGAGATTCCTCAAAAAATTAGGAATGGATCTACTGTATGAACCAGCTATCCCTCTTCTGGATGTTTTCCTAGAGGAATTAGAATCAGCACATTACAGTGACACAGAAAAATAAATGCTCATAGTATCTTACTTTACAATAGCTAAATTATGGAATCAACCCTGATGCCCTTCACTGGATGAATGGATCCAAAAACTCTGGTGTGTGTATGTGTGTGTGTGTGTTTGTGTGTATATACATACACACATGTAAAGGAGTTCTATTCAGCTATTAGAAACAATGATATTGTGGCATTTGAGGGTAAATGGATGGCAATGGAGGAATTCGTGCTGAGCGTAAGTTAGCCAAATCCAGAGAGTTAAGAGTTGAATGTTTTCACTCACCTGTGGAGACTAGTGCTAAACCCAGGCTAGGGGAAAAGGTAGACAAACTTATGTATTGGACCTACCAAGGGTATAGTAACACATAATCTAGGGGAACCATAGACATGTGGGGTGAGGGGGAAGGAAGAGGTGGGGAATGGGAGACAGGGAACATAGGGAAGGATCTAGGGAGACAGTTAACAATGTAGCATGTTCTTTACCCTCATCCCCCAGAAGTCTAATAACATTTATTCAATCATTTAATTCTGGAAAATTCTCTCTCTCTCTCTCTCTCTCTCACACACACACACACACACACATATATACACACATAAACATATATATATATATATATATATATACATTTGTATTTGCTATAGTGGTATTAAGGCATAATATAGAAGAATTAAGAGACTGGGGTGTGTGCAATGTGGGGGTAACTATGGTTTAGGATCAAATGGATATCACATTGTTACTTTATACACATTTATGATTGTATAACAACCCCTTAATAAAAACAACCAATAAAACAAAAAACTAAATTCTCAGCTCTGCCATTCATCAGCTGTACAACCCTGGATAATTTGTCCTTCACTTATCTGCAGTTTTCTTTTCTCACGTCCATCCTTTTCTCCCTCTATAAAGAACCCATTACTTGTATATTATATCCCATGTCAATAAATGAAGACATCAGTCATCCAGCTATTCGTCTGCTCCTTGGATGTCATTTTTGCCTTTTCTCTAAAGCTTCATCATTTCTCCCTGTCATTGACCAAGTCCTGCTGCTTCTGTACCAAGAAATGTCCAGATATGTTCCCTTCCCTCCGTCTCTATCATTTCCATCATGATCTGCCTTCTCACTTCTGTTCTCCTTACATCATCTTCTGCTCAATTTGATTCAAAACCATTCTCTACATGCATCCCAAGAGAAAATTTTAAACTTCAAATTTAATCCCATAACTCCACCACTTAGACTTTTTCATGACTACCTAGAGCCATGAAGATAAAATTGAAAATTTCTCATATAGTTAACAAGCCTGGTACCTATATCTCTAGCCCCGTTTCCTGCCATGTTCATTTGTTTCCATGTTTCAGCCATTCTGGACTTCTTTAGTGTTCAAATAAGCTATTCAATCTTTCCCTGTCATAGAACTTTCACACTTACTTTGCCCTCAACATGGAATGTTCTCTTCCTTCTCTAGTTTTTTTTTCTTTGCCTGGCTGACTTCTATTCATTTCTTGGGTCTTACCTTAAATTCCAGTCATCAGGAATAACTCCATGACTTGGCACCTGTATCATGTGGTTCCATTGAACTTCCACACACTCTTCACACGTGTAGTTTCTTGTTTAGCGTGTTCTCCTAAGTGGATTGTAACTTTGAAGCTCAGTGCCACAGTGCCAGTGCTTGCCACATAGTAGCTGCTCAGCAAATATTTATCAAATGAATGGATGTTTAAATGGAGGCGTAAAATCGGTAGTTAGATAATAGTTTAGGCCCCAGAGCAGAGTTAGCAGTCAATAAAAACTAGCTCTTACAAAATATACTTCTATCTCAAAGTTTGTAAGTCCAGAATACATTGGAAACTTGGTCTCACTAGCTCAAAAAGCCATGTACTTTCCACCACACTATCTATTTTTCCTTCCTTTTTTGCAGTTTCTAAGTTAAGGTTAAGTCTTTGTGTTTTAGTTTTCCAAACTTAGTGGGGTATAATTGTCCTATTGTTGAAGGATTTCCATGAATTAGACTTTTTTATTGAGGAGAACAAATGATCTACCTTTAAATAAATTTCAGTAAATTGCTTGGCCCAGGTCAAGATGACCAGACTCCCTAACATGGACAAAGAATGGCAACATTGTCCAAAACTGTAGAAGATGAAATTGAGGGCTATTGGTCCAAGGAGGGTCAAATCCAAAGGGTTAGGGTCAAGTTGAACAGACGAAGAGTGGAGATACAACTCTGAAGCAGACACACAGATAATTTATACAAGGCTAGATGTGTCTGGCTCCCATCTTTTCTAGCAAAATATCTTCTTGGACCTGGCTTGCAGTTGCCTAATTGTTCCATGAAGCCTGGGTTCTCTCATACTTGACAAATGTGAAACCCACAGACAAACAATGGATCAGTTAACTTAGACTCCACTAGCACTGTAGAGACTTGTGGCATGTTTTAGGAACTCTGGATATTCCAGCAGAGAACAACGGGAGATATAGTTTTGCATGTGTCCAGCATTTTTTAGTTATAAATAACCTTAATCCTTCCCCAAATCCAGAGAATTAGATTCGTATAGTCTAAGGGTGTTTACTGGATATTGTTGTTTTACTTATTGTGGGGGGGGTCAGTTCAGTCCAGGAGGGGGTAATGGAATGTGTTTGTCATTTAAGAGAATATTTTAAAAGAAGGCTGAACTTCAGGCTTCCAGTCCTGCTCTAAAAGACTTTTAGTTGAGCAGCCCCTAAAGATGGTATCTCCTTTCTGAACCTCATTTTCCTCCTGGGTACCTAGGATCATAACCTCCTGACCAGCCAGAAAGCTGAGATTTGAATAAGTTAATGAATCAGAACAATTTTATAGCAGTAAAATACTGTACTAAAACCAAATATTGTTTGAGTGATTATTCAAATTATAGAAGATATATAACATAATTGTAATTCTTACTATTAATTAAAGACAATGACCCAAAATAATATTAGAGTTATGAAAGTTAACAAATGCAAATCATCTATTCTTACATAAGAGAGAGAGGGAGAAAGCTTAAGTTCACCTATTCACACTATTCTTCTTCATTTTGGGGGTACTGGGGATTGAAACCAGAGGCGCTTTACCACTGAGCTGGATTCCCAGCCCTTTTTATTTATTTTGAGACAGGGTCTCACTAAGTTGCTGAGGGCCTTGCTAATTTGCTGAGGATAGCCTTGAACTTGCAATCCTCCTGCATCAGCTGCCTGAGTCGCTGGGATTATAGGTATGCACCACCATGCCTGGTCTATCCATATTCTCAAGTAGCCTTTGCAGGCAGGTGCCCCTGGGTCCCGGCAGAGCACTGCTCAAAGCAGAGTAGCTGTGGGCAATTTGACCCAAAGAGAAAGGTGAGAGGGCTGGGGAATGTGGCCTGTGGCAGGGCCCAGGCGGCTTCCTCACTCATTTCCTGAGCAGGAGAGGCCTCTCCTCAAAGGTCCTGAAATTAGAGAAGCAGCGAACGCTTCCATGACCAGAAAAGTGGATGAGCTGAGTTGTATGAGCTCCTTTCTCCTCCTGACTCATCACACTTCTTGGGAGGATGGGTGGGGAGAGGAGAGAGTGAGAGAAGAGCAGAGAGAGGCCAGGCTGTTAAAATAGATGTCCCTTGTAGTTGAAGGAGATGAGAAATGAGGACTTGCAATTTCCTCTTGCAAGGTTATTTCAACATCTTTGCTCTTTGCATCCCAAAACTCAAGTTTGGAATTTATTTCATGGGCAATTAGGACTCACTGCACCATCAACTTTTGTGACCCTTCCTGGGGAAACATTTTGCCGCTCCTCCCATTCTCCCTCCCTCTCTCCTTCTCTATTGCTTTCCTTCCTTCCTTCCCTTTTCCCTGATTTCCTTCTTTATTTTCAAAGCACATTCACGTTAATTTGATCCCAGTGACAATTCTCAGGAGAGAGAGATTGCAGCCGAAGTTATCCTCATTTTTATGAGATGAAAATGAGACACAGAGCTGAGTGATTTTCCTCAGATCATAGAAAGTGGCCATGGCTGAGTTGGAATGAGAACATAAATCTCTGACTTTTGGTCCAGCCTCCTTCTCAGTAATCAAGCTACTTCTTAGACAGTGGAGTCACAGCTTGACGATGTGTGGTTTTAAAGTGAGTCCTCATGGGGGAAATCACATGCACTCAAAATAACCTTGATCCTTCCATGTTTGCTTTTAAAAGCACTGCTATGATTTGGCTATGTGGTATCCCCCCAAATCTCCTGTGGAAATATTCAAAGGTGAAATGATTAGTTGTGAGAGCTGTAATCTAATCAGTCCATCCTAGGTAGAATGGACGGAATGAGTGGTGTCTCTAGGTAGGTGTGGCTGGGAAAGGAGGGAGTACACCCTAGAAAGGTTCCACTTTCCCTTCCTCAATCTCTTTGTTTCCCGGTTGCCATGGGCAGAGCAGCTTTCCTCCCCCATGCCCTTCTGCCATGATGCTCTGCCTCATCTTGGGTCCAGAGCAATGGGGTTGGCCGACACAGACTGAACCTCTGACAACATGAGCCAAAATAAACTTTTTCTCCTATAAGGTGGTCTTGTTTGGCATTTTGGTTATAGCAATATAAAACTGACTAACACAGGCACAATGAATCACCATAAGATTGAACTTCCAGGGAGTCAACCTCCCTACACTAAGAGCCAAGCTGGGTCTGAAAAAGACTTAGAGAGCTGCAGATTGCATTATCCCACCTCGTCCTCGCTCAAGGGAGTATGATCTTGGGGTGGAATGAAGGGCAGACCCATCTACCGTGATTACAGCAAACACGTAGGAGTACACTAGGTTCCAGCACCTGGTACAAACAATTGAACAGTCTCATTTAATCTTCACAGTAATTCTAAAATACATGTAGCTTAAATGAAACCACATTTTACATATGGGAATTAAGAAAAAAGAGGTTAAATGTACTTCTCATGTCATACAATTTGCATCCTGTGGGGCTGAGATTTGTATCCAAGAAATCTGGATTTGGGATTAATAGCCACTGAGCTTCACTGCTTCACATGTATGTACATGTGTATTTGGAGTATTCTGGGTATTGTTGAGTTAGACAAATTTAATGTACTTAAAAAGTAACTTTACTCTTAGCCCTATTGTTTTTCTGTTTTAAAGTCCTAGATTTGGGAGTTTCTACTCTGAATAAATATTTCAATAATAACTCCTCTGCAGGGCAGAGGTGACCTCTTCTTTATCTTTGAAATCCTTTTGGCTCTAGCTGTGTGCCTGCCTCAAAGAGTATGTGTGTGAGATCTTTGTGGAATGAATTTCTGACAATTTTTTCTATTATCTACTTTTGCTCTCTTTAGAAAAAGTGCACAGGTATATTTCTTAGAAGCTGCCTTTGCTTGTAAAAAACTTGATTAGAAGGACACTGGTCTCTCTTTCAAAGATACTTTATTGGTCTCTAAAATTCTGGTTATATTTGTATCATTGAAATGCATCTGGGTATTTGGGAATGAGCAGAGGGATTATTAATGTATTTGAAAGAGTTAATGTTTGATCAGTTTACATTTCTGGGTCTTATCTCATCTGTAAAATAAAAAAATTAGATGACAATTTACCAGCACCAAGGTTTTATGATATCAGATCATTTAGGTTCTACAAGCACCCTGATTTTTGATATTACAAAGGTCATATATGTGGCTATCAAGTTGACTTTCCCAATTTTTGTATGCATTATTAGTGATGTTGCCATCTAAGAGGGCACATGTGGTGACATCTGCCTGGATGTGCTTTCTCAGCAAATGAACAGTCAATCTTTAAGACCCAGATCTGACATTTCCTCCTCTGCAAGGCTTCTTCTAGTCCTCTTCCTTTACCCCTAACACATCCCTCCCTGAATTCTTCAGGTTGTATAGGTTTCTTATCAACTTAGGTGATCATTGTATGTTGGACAAGACTATGTTTTTGGATTTACATCTTTGGTTATACTGGTTTAACTTGTCCATTCCTCTGCAATCACCTGGAAAAGAGTGCGTTTCTTCCTGTTGGGGTTTCTAAGCTCAGTACTTCTGTTTCCAGAGGCACAGAAGTATGTACCAACAGCATCATTTGAACGCCTGGATCCTGCTACATCTAGAAGTAGACATTTCTAGACTTTTTGATTTGGTTAATTGAGCCAGAACATTCTTCCCCTTTGTCCTCATTTTAAGGTCAGTTGGATTCTTATTAGTTATAAGGGGTCCTGTCTAGTGGTAGAGTTAGGCGTATAATTGAAGCAATGTAAAATAATTCTAGGGGAGAATCTGTGCCTAGATTACTATAAAAGCTCAGCAGAGGGACCCCTTACCTATAGTACCCAAATTGTGGTCCATAGACAGTACGTCTAAAACACCTAGAAATTTTCTGGAAATGTAGACCACTGTCTCAATCTGCACATGAACAAGATCCCCAGGGTGATTTATTTGACACTGTGGTGAGAAAACTACTGTGAAGGAAATAGAGAAGGATATCCCAAGATCTATCTTCTCACAAAAGTGACCCTGAATAGCATTTTGAGGATGCTCAAGACCCTCTCTGGGAAGCAGCATGGGGGGAGTGGGAGGGGCCCTGGGTTTCCTGGCAGATGAGGCAGTGGTAAGAGAAACTGGAGTGGTTAGAACTTCAAACTCAAGGTGAGTGGGGGATGGTGGGAAGGAGGCCGAAGAAGTAGATGAGATGTGGTTTGGCTGTGAGTCACAGGAGGCCCTTTACAATAGCGACACATTATTTTGAGGGGTCTTCAGGCCAATGTGATGACTTCAGTGACTGGAAATCCATGGTGGAGAGAGGAATTTACTAGGTGACTCTTAACAGCCATTACCCTGAGGAATGATTCACTTCCTGGATTTACCACCACGAAGTTAGAAAGTCTTACAAATTACCATTGATCTCCCAGACACAAACTGCCCATATCACAGTCAAATTCCTCCTTTCCTAAGATTGCTGGGGCTTGCCTTGTAATGGCTTGCTTTGAATTGATTGAAGATAGGGAATCAATGGCAAATCTCGAGCCTTCCCCTGAAGACCACTTCTGAGGGCTTTCTGATATTAACATTGGTTCCTGCATTTTCCTGAATAATTCTTGCCATTTTCCAAATAGTTTGAAAGAAATGTCTTTTCTTAAATTCCTTCGAACACCTCCTTTGGAGTCTGGACTGAGATGGGAGAAGATGGAAATTGGAGTAAAACTGGCAAAAAGATGGAGCAAGATAAGACTACATTAAATTTATGATATGGCAGGGCAGGCTCATTTTGCTTCATGAATAATGGTTAATCACTGTTTGAATCAGAGACTATTTACTGGCTGGTTCTCATAAATCAAGACAGGGCTGTAGAAATATTTATCATGGGCTAATGTCATGTGACTTTAATATAGCCAAATATTTTAATAAGATTAAAGATTCATAGACACAAATATTTTAAATGATGGCAGGTCTTAGGATACCAAAAAATATTTTTGAAATCAAACACTGCCCTTTAAAAATTCAACTGTAATGATTTGCCTCTTCTCTCCCAACCTTCTCCTCTGTCCCCCAGCACATGAGAGGTGACCAGATTTATGGTACCTGGGTCATTTTCTTGACTACTTTTTCCATTTTATATAAGCTATTAAATATTACTTATGAGAGTGAGGAATATGTTCTAAATGTGAACACATTTACAAGTCCTGGGGTGGGTCAAATGAAGGTGGTAACTTGCTGTAGAAAAGGGAGCCCAGGCTGGTGAGTTGGCAGTCATTGCTTTTAATTTCAATCCTAAAGCTTGCAGTGTGACCTTGAGCAAGTCACTGCTCATCTCTAGTCTTTATCCTTAAAATAAAGGGAATGGCTTCTGTCTGTTCCATATTAGATCCTCCTTGTGATTTTTATGCCAATAAGACACTGGCTTTTAAATTCAGTCATTTTGTTTTAATACATTTTAGGGAGAAGGGCAATAAACTTTAAAGGGCATTCATGGATGGTGCTCATAAATGTTAATCAAGGATGCAAAAATGTTGTTTAGAATTTGTAGGGGAAAAGAGGATTGGATATTGGATAAGTTCTGTGTCAGTGAATTAATTGATTGGCTCACTATTTGACATGCAGCTTTCCATATCTGCTAGCTATGCACAGGGTGCTAGGTGAACAAGACAGTGATTGTGTGTGTGTGTGTGTGTGTGTTTGTGTGTGTTTTATCTAAGGGGAAGGTACTAGGATATGATCTATGCTAGCATTATCTCTAATATATGATAATTGGTATGGTAGAATTAACTTTTACAGGAGTCAGTGGGAACTAGCAACTAATTCTGGAGGATCTAGGAGATTTCTACAAAGTTAAGTGAGAAATGAGATGATGCTTGAAAGACTAGCAAGAGTATGTGCACCTGGGATGTGGCAGGGGCATGAAGTAGGGGAGCAGAGCTTCAAGCTGGCAGCTAAATTTTCCTTCCTGGTCAGCCCTCACTAGTTGATGATATAGGCACACTTATAGAAATGGACAACCATTTTTGTCTTCATAAAATGTGAAGTGAAAGGAAAATACTGAACTAGGATCAATGTGCTACTCTTCAAAACAAAAATTCTGCAGCAGTCCCTGTGGGAGGATAAGTGTGACTTCTACTAGCTGCACAAAATTGTGGATTATTATGGTGAAAGGAGTGGAAACCTTGCTTCTTCATTATGATTCAAGAAGTGCAACGAAAAAGGGATCATCAGGTCTTCAAACTACAAATGCTCCCTCCATATAAGCTACTCTTTCCTTCTGAGATATTGAAGCTATGGTGGTGGATGGAGTTGATTTCCCCCTGCCCCACTCACTGTCCCATCCAGACTTATCCATCTCAAGAGCATGACTTCAGGCCTATGACCTGTGCATATATAAAATCTGCACAAATTGTAAGGTAAGAGTGATAATAGATCCTTATTTGAATGGCACTTGATATTGGGGTACATTTTTTATTAGTGCATTTAAATTACATGGAATAATGAGTTTCATTGTAGCAAATTTGTTCAGAATGCTTTTAAAAAATGGGATAAATCAGAATATATTCAAATGGGAAAAGATCTGGTAGAATATTTTATCCAGGGAGAAAACATTGCTGATAATGAGGAACTATCTGAGAAGGGAGGGAATGAGATCGAGAACATTTGAACAGGGAATGGTCTTGAATGAGAGAAAATGCTCATTTATCATGGCAGGAGGAGGGTTGAAGAGGACAGCTTAGACAGCTGTTGATTCATGGCAGGGAAGTTGAGTGTGTCCTCAGGGCCCTAGTTTTCTCTGAGGAACCCAATGCCAGGCCACCTGCTAATATTGTACTAGAGGATAAAGATGGGCAGTGAGGCCCTAAAGAGAATAGGAGAGCTTTGAAATAATTATGAAAAGTTGAAGAAAGTGTAAGCCAGAGACCTATATAAGTAATTTCAAGGTCGAGATGGAGATCATTAATTTAGGATTGTGGATGATTCCATTCTGCTCACTATGCTTGACAATTTGTCCTTCAAAACCCATTCCCAACCCTCTTGAAGTTGGCTGTATAGCTGTGCCAACAATCTATTTTACTCCTGAAGAACCTTAAGGAGACCAGGAGAAAGTTATGGTCTTCAACCATAAGGTGTTCACAATAAGAAAGGGAAAAAAGGGCAGATAAGAAGGAAGGGAAAGAAGCATCTGGATTTTTTCATTTTTTTCTTCTTCCCCCTGAATTTATTTATTTAAATTTTAGTGCATTACAGTTGTACATAATGATGGGATCTGTTGTAACGTATTCCTAGATGCACACAATACAGCAATATAATATGGTCAATATTCCCACCCTGCCACCCCCCTCTACTTCCTGCCTCACCCCTCTACCTCCTGCCTCCCATTCCCCAATCTCCTGCCTCTCTTCTGGGTTCTGTAGTTATCCAAACAAATAAACAAAAAACAGCAACCCCCCAAGTATAGTGACATAATTCTTATACCTATGAAAAACATTTTTTATATGCATGACTATAATATATACAGTGACATACTTATGAATGCTTGGAATGTACCTTGCTTTATCTCAGTTCCAACATTCCCCTTGTCATCATCCCTTGTTATTCTTCAAAATATTTCACAATGGGATTAAACATTTACATTTTTGTAAAGGCATGCGATATAGCTTGTTCAAATATATTATGAAGTGACTTGCAATTGTATCTCATAAATATTAACATTTTGCATTTTTGTTCTATGGTTCTAATCCATGAGTTTATCTACCTTTTCCCCAAGACTGGGTTTAGCTCCAGTCACCACAAATGAGGGAAAACATTTGGCCCTTAACTCTCTGGGTTTGGCTAACTTCATTCACCATGATTTCTTCCATTGCCATGCATTTACCTTCCATGGATGCAATATCATTGTTTCTAATAGCTGAGTAGAACTCCATTGTATATATATATATATATACCTGAGCTTTTGGATCCATTCGTCCAGTGAGGGGCAGCTGGGTTCGTTTCATAATTTAGCTATTGTAAATTGAGCTGCTATGAACATGGATTTTGCTGTGTTGCTGTAATGTGCTGATTCTAACTCCCCTGGGAAAATACCCAGACGGGGAATAGCCAGATCATATGGTGGATCCAACCCTAATTGTTTGAGGAGTCTCCACACTGCTTTCCAGAATGTCTGGACCAGTCTGTAATTCCACCAACAGTGTGCTAGTGTTCCTATCTCTCAACAACCCCTCCAGTATTTGTTATTATTTGTATTCTTCATCTTTGCCAGTCTGACTGGAGTGAGGTGAAATCTTAAGGTAGATTTGCATTTCTTAAGTTGATTTGCATTTCTCTGATTGCTAGTGATTTAGAACACTTTCTCATGTATTCATTGGCTTGCTTAATGTCCTCTGTTGAGAAGTTTCTGTTTAGCACTCTGCCCTTTATTGATTGGATTGTTTGTGGTTTTGTTATTGAGTTTTTAAGTTCTATGTAAATTTTGGATATTAGTCCCCTGTCATCACAGGCCATGATTCTCTCCTGTTCTGTATGTTGTCTCTTGACTGTTTTGAATATTTCCTTGGCTGTACAGAAACTTTTTAGTTTAATGGCATCTCACTCATTGATTGTAGACTGTAATTCTTATACTTTAGGATCCTTGTTTAGGGAGTTGTTACCAACTATCATATGCTGGAGTGCTGGTCCTAATTTTTCTTCTAGCAGATGTACCGTAGTTGGCTTAATTCCTAATTCCTTGATCCATTTAGAATTGATTTTTGTGCATGGTGAGAGATAAGGATTTAATTTCAGTTTTCTGCAAGTGGCTGTCCAGTTTGTCCAGCACCATTTGTTGAATAGGCTGTCTCCCCTCCATGTTATATTTTGACCCCTTTGTCAAAGATGAGATGTTTAAAGATTTGGGGCTTTGTCTCAGTCTTCTATTGTATTCCATTGGCCTTCAATCCTATTTTGATACCAATACCATGATGTTTTTAATACTACAGCCCAATTGTATAGTTTTAGATCTGGTATTGCAAAACCACCTGTTTCATCTTTCTTGCTTAGTAATGTTTTGGCTATTCTGGGTTTCTTATTGTTCCAAATGAATTTGAGAATTGCTTTTTCTATATCTACAAAGAATGACATTGGAATCTTGATGAGGATTGCATTGAATCTGTACAAGCTTTTGGCAGAGTGGCCATTTTAATTATGTTAAATCTGCCTAACCAAGACCACTCTTCTATATTCTCAGGTCTTCTGCAATTTCTGTTTTCAGTGTTTGATAATTTTCATTGTAGAGGTCTTTTACTTCTCTTGTTAGATTAATTCCCAAGTATTTTACTCTTTTAGAAGATATTGTGAATGGAACCAATTTCCTAATTTCTTTTTCTTCCCTATTATTTTTTGGCATATAGGAAAGCTATTGATTTATGGGTGTTGATCTTGCAGCCTGCTACTTTGCCAAATCTGTTTATAAGCTCTATCAGTTTTCTGGCAGAGTTTTTTGGATCTTCTAGATATAGGATCATGTCATCAGCAAAAAGGGATAATTTGACTTCCTTTTTTTCTGTTTTTATCCCTTTGATTTCCTACTCCTGCCTGATTGCTCCTGCTTGGGTCTTGAGAACTATATTGAATAAAAGTGGTGAAAGCAGGGAGCCTTGTTTGTCCTGAGCTCAGCAGAAATGCTTTCAACCTTTCTCTGTTTACTACTATACTAGCTGAGAGTTTAACATATATGGCCTTTACAAAGTTAAGTTCCTTTGATCCCTATTTTCTCTAGAGTTTGAAGCATAAATGGGTGCTGGATTTTATTGAAGGCCTTTTCTGCATCTAATGAGATGATCATATGGTTTTTGTCCTTAATTTTGTTTAAGTGATGAATTACATGTATTGATTTGCGTATGTAGAACCAGCCTTGCATAACAGGAATGAAGCCCACTTGATGATGATGAATTATTTCCTTGATGTGTTTTTGAATGTGGTCTGCAAGAACCTTATTAAGGACTTTTGCATCAATATTCATGAGGGATATTGATCTGTAGTTTCCTTTTTTTGATGTGTCCTTCTTGGGTTTTGGTATCAGAGTTATGGTTGCTTCATTAAAAGTTTTTGGGAAAGGTCCTTCTTTTTCAATTTCTTGGAATGGCTTCATAAGAAGAGTTGCTAGCTCTTCTTCAAAGGTGTGGAAAAACTCAGCAGGTAATCCATCAGTGTCCTGGGCTTTTCTTCTTTGGAAGACTTTCAATTGCTGTATGGATTTTGGTGCCTGTTATTGGGATTTTTAGGATTTCAATTTCATCCTGTGTCAATTTGGTGATGTTGCATGTGTCTAGAAATTTGTCCATGTCCTCTACATTATCAGATTAAAGGAGTATAGTTTTTTAAAATATGTTCTGATAATCTGTTTGATTTCAATGTGTCCAGTGGTGGTTACCCCATTTTCATTAGTGATTTCGGTGATTTGCTTTGATTCTCTTCTTTAGTTAAAGTAGTTAGGGGTCTGTCAACTTTATTTTTTTTTTGAAGAACTAGCTCTTTGTATCATTAATTCTTTTTATTGTTTTTTTTTGTTCTCAATTTAATTGATTTCTGCTTTGATCTTGATTATTTCCTGTCTTTTGCTGGCTTTGGGATTAGATTGTTCCTCCTTTAGTAGAGATTTGATGTGGAACATAAGCTTATTTATTAGGAGTTTCTTCTGATTTTTAATGTGGACACTCAGTGCTATTAATTTTCCCCTTAAGATAGCGTTCATGAATCCATGAATCATGTTTCCCCTCATTTGTGGTGACTGGCGCTAAACCCAGTCTTGGGGAAAGGGATGATGGGAAGGGAGAAGGGGAAATGTTGGAACTGAGATAAAGCAAGGTACATTCCAAGCATTAATAAGTATGTAACTGTATATACTATAGTCATGCATATAAAAAATGTTCTTCATAGGTATAAGAATTATGTCACTGTATTTGAGTTTTTTAGGAACAATATAGTCCCAAGAAGAAAGGCAAAGTATCAGGGGATGGGAGGAGGAAAGTAGAGGGGTGTGTGTATGGGGGAATATTTAACAAGTTGTATTGCTGACTTGTGTTCATGTAGGAATATGTGACATCAGATCCCAACATTACATAAGAGTCTAGTGCGCTAATAAAAAATAAAAAAGATAGCTTTCATGATGTCCCAGAGGTTTTGATATGTTGTGTTTTCATTCTCATTCTCTTCCAATAATTCCTCAATTTCTATTTTCATGACTTTTTGGATCCATTCTTCATTTAATAGGGTATTATTCAATCTCCATGTATATGTGTGTTTTCTGTGATGATTTTTGCTATTAATTTCTAAGGTCATGGCATCATGGTCTGATAGGATACATGGAATAATTTCTATTTTTTATATTTGCTGAGATTTCCTTTATGAACTAGAATATGATCTATTTTGGAGAAGGATACATGTGATGCTTAGAAGGTACACTCTGCCAATTTGGAGTGGAATATTCTGTAGATATATGTTAAGTCTGTTTGATTCATTGTGTTGTTTAGACTGGAGATCTCTTTACTATTTTTTGCTTTGATGATCTGTCTGTTGGTGATAGACGTGTATTAAAATCTCCCAGTACTATCGTGTTGAGGTCCATTAGTGGTTTTATGTCTTGGAGTAATTTTTCCATATAGTTGGGAGCATTGTTGTTTTGAGAGTATATATTTACTATGGTTATATCTTCCTGTTGTATTTTTTCCTTTACTAGGATGTAGTGGCCTTCTTTATGTCTTCTGATTAATTTATGTTTGAAGTCCACTTTGTCAGATATAAGAATTGCAGCTCCAGCTTGCTTTCTTAGGCCATGTGCTTGGAAGATATTTTCCATCTTTTCACCCTCAACCTGTGGATGTCATTGGCTGTAAGGTGGGTTCCTGTAAACAGCATATTGATGGGTTTTTTTTTTTTTTGATACAATCTACTAGTCTATGTCTTTTGATTGGTGGGTTGAGACCATTCACATTCAGTGTTAGAATAGTTATGTGGTTTTGGTTCATATTCATTGTGTTTTATTAGTAAGTTCTGTGCTGTTTTGGTTGTCTATTGATAGCATGTACCTTTATTGAATTTCCTCTGTCTGTGGGTGTTGAGGAATGTTTGCCTGTTCTTCTATCTGGAGTTTACCTTTAAGGATTCTTTGTAATGCTGGTTTTCTGTATACAAATACTGTAAGTTTGATCTTATAATGAAAAGTTCTTATTTCTCCATCAATTTTGAAGCTGAGTTTTGCTGGGTATAGTATTCTGGGTTGCATGTTGTGTTGATTCAGACATTGAAAAATATACTTACATGATCTTCTTGCTTCTAGAGTCTGAGCTGAAAAATCAGTCATGATTCTTATTGGTTTGCCTCTGAATGTGATTTGGCGTTTCTCCCTTGCAGCTTGTAATATTCTTTCCTTGAGTACCCTGTTATACATTTTGAATATAATGTGTCTTGGTGAGCTTCTCATTTGATTAGGCCTATTGGGTGTCCTATAATCTTTCTGGATGAGTACATCTGACTCTATTTTTATATGGGAAATATTTTACTATTTCATGCAGAATGTTCCTTATCCCCTTTGCTTGTGTTTTGATTTCTTCCTGTATCTCACTCTTAGATTGTTTCTTCTCATTTCATCCAGGCATTTTAAAAATTGTGTTCATGTTCTGTAAGTTGTTTTTTCTTTTTTGTCATCTGTGCGCTTGAACTTGCTCAGCCTGTCCTCATTGTCAGAAGTTCTTTAAGAGCTGAGGTTCTGTTTTCTATAGAAGTTAGTCTATTATTAAATTCTTCGATGTTTCCTCTCATGTTATTGACTGCAAATTTTAGCTCTGTTACTTCATTTTTGCGTATGTCTATCTCTTTGATAATAGAGTTTTTCATCTCTTGAATTTTCTCATTTAGTCCCTTCATTATATCTTCTTTTATTTGATTGTTTCTTTTAGTAATCATATCATTGATAATTTTTTTTCAAGGTTTTCATTTCGTTCCCAATCTGGCATCCTTTTTAGGAGAGTTTTGGGTTTGAGGTGACCCTTTCCTATTTTGATTCTTCATTATTGAAGAGCTTCTTCTGGATAGCTGAACTGAGATTTCCTGCATTGGAAGGTAGGGTTGTCCTGGGTGCCTGCCAGGCTAGGACCAGAAGAGGCCTGGGTCAAGGGCTTGTCCAGGTGGGTATGCTCCTCCAGTCAGTCCTGGGTGTGTGCTGGTCCCTGGAGCAGAATAGGCCTGGGCCTGTCCTTCAGCTAGGCAAGGGCTGCTTCAGATGGCAGACCTACCTGGGTGTGTTCTGAGTGGCTACCATTAGGGACCAAAGGAAGAGGGGACCAAAGGAAGACTGGACTGGCAAATGAGGAGTCAGGGGGCTTTTCTGGATGGTGTTCCTACTGGTGTGTCCTGGGCGTCTACCACCTGGGGCCAAAAGAGGCCTGGACCTTCACTTCAAGGTTCAGTTAGAAGTCCCCAGCAATGGGCGGAGGGCAGCTGCTCTTTTGTTCTGGATGGGGGTCTTACCGGTGGTGTCCTCTTGTATGCCAGTACCAAAAGAGGCCCAGACTGTACACAGGGGTTTGGGTAGGTGGGGGCTGCTCTGGACATGGAGGATCTTCTTTGGTAGGTCTGGGCAGGGGCTCCTCTGACTGCTGTGACCTAGATTTTTCTTTGGAATGATGGACCAGACAACCTACTGGAGTGGGCAGTGAGTTGGAAAATGGCTTGTGATTTCAGGCAATGGGGTCAGTTTATAACAAACTTCAATACTGAAAATTAAGAGTTGTATGAAGAAGGGGTAGCAAGATTGAGAAGTGTTGATCTGAGAGTAAAGTGGTGAGTCCGTGACTTCCTAAGTGGAAGGTGTCACTACCCTGCTCTTGTGGCAGTGGTGGATAGAGCATGAGATAGCTTGAGAGAGAAATTCAAGTTGTTGGTAAACCATGTGGTTACAGCAAAAATCTCCAGCCTAAAACAAAACAAAACAAAACAAAAAACAACAACAATAAAAAAAAACAGGCAATTTTGAGAAGCAACAGTAAGCACCAAAGGGGATAGAGAACAGTGTCTTTAGCAGCTTCACAACTCTGAACAAAAATGACTGTTGAGGGAACTGTAGAAGTGATGTGCTCTGAGGAGAGCTGGGTTTCTGTGAACGCAAGGTGTTAGAGATTTTTTTCTGATGCTGGAGCTGCATTTCTAGTGTTGAGTAGAAAGTTGTGAAGGGAATGAGAAATGGAGAGATCTTGGTTGTGGAGCAACAGCAAGGTTGTAATGTTGAAGTGTTGCTTCCTTCCACTTAGAACTTTTATGTAAGAAATGATTGATCTGAGTCAAGATGGTGGCCACTTGTGGAGGATGGGCGTTAGGCATAGTGGAGGGAGGGCCTGTCTTGCTCTACTTGAGGAGCTCTGGTCACTCTCAATATCTAGGACTTACAGGAATGTGGGGTTCATGATGTCGTTCCATGTGGCAAGGCTTCAACTGTGGGAATTAAAACCCTTTCAGCTAATCTGCCTTGGGGTGAGTGCCTTGTGTCAACCCATTCTTTTCCAATGATCTATTTACTAAATTATTAAGCAAATATCAATAGGTACTAAGTTCATTAACAGAAGTTATAACCATTGCCTGTGGTTCAACTAAAAACTCATCTTGAATTTCTCCCACTCTGTTCCATCACTGGCTTTCCTTCTTTCACGGCAATAATCCATGCTTGTTTTCGTTTTAGGCTTTAGTATTTGCTATTCCCTCTTTCGGGAATGTTCTTTTCTCCAAAGCCTGCATGATTCATTCCTTCACTGAAGGTGAAATTTTTACTCAAATGTTCCTTCTGTAGGGACACTTTCCTTGACCAGCCTTTTAAAGCTCTCTTTTCTTATTACACTTTATTTTTCTTTGATTTTATTGCATATTTGTTGATTTCATTGCTTGTTATCTGTTTTGCATATTGGAATATAAGTTTGTGAGGGTTTATTTCTTATCTGTAATGCCTAGGAGAATCTTGATATATAAAAGGTACTCACAAAATGATTGTTGATTGATTATTAACAATGGATGACTAAACTGTTGCTCTTCTATGAGCTATGCATTTCTTTTTAGGAATTCAAACCTTCCCTTGATCATCTTTGAGGTATTTGTCAGTATGACTTGTACATTGGGTGAGAGATTTGATGAAATGTCTTTATTTCCATTTTGATTTCCTGTGATTATACCTTTGTCCATTTTGGGGAGTTTCTTGGGCAAGTGGAAATAACTATATGAATTGAAAGGAATGCTTGAGAAATCAGTATTTTTTTTTTTTTTTACTGGTTCAACAGTCTGGCATATTGAAGGGATTTGTTGTTAAACATTGATACATGTTTACATGATTACAGTATAGCATGAACCCAGTCCTTACCCAGTATCCTCTCCCCCTTTTCCCACTCTCTGATCTTGCCTCCACTGTAAATCCCCCTGTTTAACAGGTATAAATGTCCATATATATTAATTTTAGAGAATTTTCTAGTTTTAAATGCCTGCATGAGTATAATCCACTTCTCAGGGGAGTGAAATGTTCCTTACAGTGTTAGTAACTCCCCTTCTTCCTCCGTCTCCTTTCTCTTCCTCCCTCCCTTTTATAACTAGACTTTCCTCAGCTTGTGTCTTACTTTGAATTTGGATGGGTCTAGCAAATAAACTTCACTAACTTTTACCCTATCCTTGATTTTTACTCTAGCTTCCACATATGAGAGAAAACATTTGACCTTTAAGTTTCTGTGTTTGGCTTATTTCACCCAGCATATTTTTTCCATTTCCATCCATTTACCCACAAAAGTCATGATTTCATTCTTTTTAATAGCTGAGTAGAAATCCATTGTATGTATGTATGTATATGTACACACACACACACACACACACATATATATACCACTGTTTTTGGATCTGTTCATCTAGTGAAAGGCATCTGGGTTGATTCCATAATTTAGCTATTATAAATTATGCTGCTATAAACATTGATGTAGCTGTATTGCTGAAGTATGCTGATTCTAGTTCTTCTGAGAAAATATCCAGGAGTAAAATAGCTGCATCATAGAGTGGTTCTATCTCTAATCTTTGAGGAGTCTCTTACTGCTTTCCAGAGTGGCTGTACTAGTCTTCAGTCCCATCAATAGTGTACAAGTGTTCATTTCTCCCCTCAATGCCTGCAGCATCTGTTGTTTGTATTCTCCATCTTTGCCATTCCGACTGGTGTGAGGTGAAATCTTAATGTAGTTTTTATTTGCATTTTTCTGATTGCTAAAGATGCTACATATTTATTAGCTTTCTGTACTTCCTCTGTTGAGAAGTTTCTGTTCCATAGCCCATTTGTTGGGTTGTTTGTGTTTTTAGAATTAATTTTTTTTTAGTTCTTAGCCCCCAGTTGGAGGAGTAGCAGGTCATAATTTTTTCCCATTCTGTAGGATCTTTCTTCATGTTCTAGACTAATTCCTTACCTGTGAAGATCTTTTTAGTATCATCCCACTCACTGATTCTTGGCTTTAATTCTTGTGCTATGAGAATCTTGTTAAGGAAGTTAGTACCTGCGCCTACAAGGTGTAGTGTTGATTCTAATTTTTCTTCTAATAATTGTATAGTAGCTGGTTTAATTCCTAATTCTTTGATCTATTTTGATTTAATTTTTGTGCAGGGAGAGAGATAATTATCTAATTTCAATTTTCTGCATATAGCTCTCCAGTTTGCCCCGCATCATTTTTGAACAGAATTTCTTTACCCAAGATGTATTTTTGCTCACTTTGTCAAATATCAGATGGTTAAAGATTTGTGGGTTTGCATCTGTCTATTCTATTCTATTCTATGCTTCATGCCTGTTTTGATACCAATACCATGCTGTTTTTGTTACTATAGCTCTGTAGTATAATTTCAAGTCAGGAATCCTGACACCTCTTGCTTGGTTGCTTGCTTTATTTATTTATTTTTGCTTAGCAATGCTTTCACTATTCTTGGTTTCTTATCCTTCCAAACAAATTTGAGAATTGATTTTTCTGTGTCTGTGAAGAATGACATTGGTATATTCATGGGGATTGTACAGAATCTGTACAGTGCTTTTGGCAACGAGCTAGGGAAGGAAACTAAGAAATATTCTCATCAGGCCTCTCATCCAATGCAAAAGTCATGGGCAATTGTATACCATCAAATGTACAAAAGGCTTGAAAGTGCCCATGCCTTGTGGCTCCCTGGGGAAGGCCGTGAATAGCCAGCTACCTGCTAGACATCCACATGAGGTGGTCAGCTACCAGAGAATTGCCCGTGCTTGATGAGCCTACCTTCACCAGGTGAAGCAGAGGGAACTGTCCTGATTGAGCCCAATACAAGTTGCCAAACCACAGACAGAGGAAAAAAAATAGTTTCAAGCTGTTAATTTTTGGAGTGCTTTTTATACAGCAATCCTAAACTGATACAAGTATAAATGGGTTACTTATTTTTAAGAACAGAAGAAACCCAAGGCAGAAAGAGTACCAAGGAAAAGAATGGGGCCTATCAACATCAGCTGTAAACAGTTTGTCTGAGATCTGTCCTGTCTCTAATTAGAAATATATCAACCAATGTGGAAACATTTTTTAAAATGAAAATCTCCAGCTTCTGGATAAAATAACCTAAAATACTTGAATTTGAAGTAGTAAGGCTATAGATAATATTATTAATGGGTCTATATTGCTAGTGATCACCAAGAGCAAGGAGGATTATTTGTAAGAGAAAGTGGATTGCTATTCACTGAGCATCAATCTCTCTGAGTCTGCTCAGCAAAATGAGGTGAGACAAATTGTCCATGCATATATGGCTTTCAAAATAGAAGAATTAGGATTTTATTCCCAGGATTCTTGCTTTGGGGCAGTCTGGGCTGTTTTCCCTCTCCTTGCTCTCTGTTGCATATAATATTATAAGGATGAAATTATTCTTTGATCCTCTCTGCCTGTCATACAGATGGATAGATAGGCAGATACGTACACTTGATTCTGAGTCTGACTTCATCACCTTCACCTGGGAAATTTGTGTTAACTCATTTTATTCAGATTAAAAAAGAGATTAATATATACATCAGAAGGTTTTTATCAGGTTTCTATGAGGGAGTGGCATATTGAAAAATCCTTTATAACCTGTGTCCTTCCATCCAGCAGATCCATGAGGAACACTGGCACAACAGTCTGATCACAGGATCCTTCTTCCACATTAACTCTATGTGCCTTAGTCTACTTATTTATTAAATGAAGACAATAGCATACCTACCTGGCAGGGTGATTGATTGAAAAAAAAAAAAAAGACAGTGGATATAAAAGGCCCATACTACATGGCATGAAATGATCACACAGCATATGTTACTGTTTGTTATCATGAACATCATTAGATACTTTTATTATTGGCTTGATATGTGTATTGATGAACTTCTATAATCATAGAATGTGAAAGCTGCTTGTTCTTTATAAATAATGCAATCAAAGTAATCACTTTACAGAGAGAGAAACTAAAAATTAACTTGCCTCAATTCACATAGCTGGTCCATGGCTAAGTTGGTTCTAGATGCTGAATTAATGCATTTATTTTGAAATACACACGTGCCACATAAATTTCAACTGGAGAGTTAGATTTTGAAATATACTTGGAAAAATGAGGTTTCTGTTCATGACTGTTTGGCGGTGCAAATGACAAGTACAATAATTGTTACATGCCCCTGTTGAAACTAGAACATAGGCCACCAGGCTTAGAAAAGGCCACATGTCAACAACTTCCTATTTTTCTCTATTCCAAGATAAAGTCTTTCAATTTATATATCACCCTGGAAAGGCCATCTGTCTAAAATTGCTTAGGCTTGGGAAAGAGGTTTTTAGGTCAGATGTATTACTGTTATTCCACTTGAACTTTATTTTTTTTTTCTTTCCTCTTGCGATCCCAAAACTCCATGATCTTTGTTGCAATTCAAGATCCCAAGAAATTTTGAAAAAATACTTATGTTTTAATAACAGAAACAGAACCTCTAAAAGAAGATTTCTGTATTTGTAACTCTGGAAAGTCTGCAAAATAGATAGCTAGGCCACCTTCAGTAGAGATGGGGAGGGAGAAGATTTCTGTTTATACCCTTGCAGGGTGACTCCCTTTGGAACCATGGCTATCATTCTCTAAGAGCTCCTGATTCCCCATCAAACCATAAAATTGTTCCATGGTAGCTCCTCATGAACTGTCAACCCACCTCTGCAGTCTAGCTGCTTAGATCAATAATAAATGCCTGATGTGGATGGCCTGTTGTATTCTCTCCCTAGGAAGCTTATATTCCCTTGGGAGTCACCACACTAGTCAGTCCCCTCTGGCAGCTTGAAAGTAGAAACTGAGTGTCAGCCAAGATACAGCACAAGATGATGAGCAAAGATGAGAAGGCTGTTCTGAGTTAAGTCACAGGATTCTAAGGCGGTTTATTACGGCACTAGTCTATTCTCACTATGCAGGTAGAAGAAGACAAACTGAGGACATTCCTAATTGAAACCTACAATTCCATTTCTAGGAATTACAGTATATAACTTATAGGATTTCATGTATTTATAGAAGGAAATATAGAAGCAAAAATGTTAATCAGTGGCAGAATAGATGTCTAAATTGTGATACAGATGGATCACTGTGCAACTGGTAAATAAGCGCATCTATGAACTTGGATAAGTATCAGAAATATAATATTGAGTGAAAGAAGTTATAGAAAGACAAAGGAGGGCACTGGTTATTCTTAATTGTAAAATATGAGGAACAAATGTATCATAATCAAATATTCCCACCTCTAAAATGAATAAAATAAAGCCATTCTCAATACTTATCTCACTTAGCCTCATCCACACTCTGACTTAAGGACAACCATGGTTGGGTTTGGGTTAATCCTTACCCACTGTGTTTCATGAGAGTCATAGTTTTGGCTCTAATGTCAGATTTTGATTGAGGTCCAAACTAATTGTTTTGCAAGTATTTGACAATATTCTTAAACACTCCTAGTTCTAATTACTTTATCATCTCACATAATACATTGAAAATTAAATATTGATAGACACAAGCACATAAGTACTATGCATTTTATATAATGTGTATGTATTATTCAGTGGCTGATATGCTCATTCAATACAATATTGGCATAATGTAAGTCAGTTTTTTCTTCCAAATTTATAATAGAAGTATTTTGTCATGTTATTAAAGTCTTCACTATGTCTCGACAACTAAATAATTTTATTGCAAAAATGCTATATAAATTGTTTAAATGTTTTAAACATTTTATTTCCAAACATTTACTGCATAAAATGCTCCTTAAAGAATATTTTTGTGTAAGTGATTTTTCTACTGTTTATATCTGTGCTAAGCAATTATTATTGTTTTAAAATTTTTTTATTTTTGAACAACCATACAAGTTTTTAACAAAATAATATCAAATGTGTATAGATTCTGGATATTACAATTACCCCCAGTAGAGCCCCCCCAATTACCCACCCTTATCCTTCCCTTCCCCTTCCCCCCATATCTCTAAAAAAGG
>PVKS010023701.1:0-32016 GCA_004027875.1 Aplodontia rufa | reverse complement strand
ATTCTAAGTCCCCTGGAAAGATACCCAGGAGTGGAATAGCAGGGTCGTATGGTGGAGTCATCCCTAATTTCTTAAGGATTCTCCATACTGCTTTCCAGAGGGGCTGTACCAGTCTGCAGCTCCACCAACAGTGTGTTAGTGTGCCTATCTCTCCACAGCCCCTCCAGCATCTATTGTTGTTTATTTTCTTCATCTTTCTGGCCAATATTCTTAAGATGACCATGAACCTCGACCACAGATGTAGCAATATTTCCTAAGCTTGAAAGGTGTGACTTTGCCTGGGCTGTACTGACCTTATTTTGTATGCATTTCTGACTCATTGAATGTTGAGTCTCTGATCTTCAGTTTGAATTATCTTTTGATTGGATTTTGAATTATTTTTGCATTAGGAGTTGTCATTCAATATTGACCAAATATATTTAGTTTAATGTAGATCATATAGATTAAATATATTTTGCAGAAGGGGAGAAAGTGGCACTGTTGGATGTTCTCATTCTTTGGATAATTTATCACTATTTCTAATCCAACATCAATTAGGGGGTTTGGGAGATCATAAATAATTCAAATACTTTCAGAGAATGAGAGTTTATTTCCAATTTTCTCTATTAAACAATGTGATAAAAAACACAATGAGAAAATATGTTGCTGCTTTGCAAAACAAATAGAAACTCATTCATTCTTCAAGGACATCTGAATTCTCAGCACAAGTGACAGGACTCTTATTCTATAAAAAATAGTGTCATTTCTTTACTGATTAAAATTATAATTTGGTAAAATGCTTAATATATATTTACCAATATGAAGATGGAAAATACAATATAATCAATTATGCATTCACTTTCAAATTTAATTCATTCTCAAACAAGTAATTATCAGTAATGAAAATTATGCAAATTACATCAAGTAATATAATTTCAAGAGATTTGTCTTCCCAAGAAACTAATAAAATTCAAAAGCAAAAATAATCTCTGATAAATGAATGAAAAGTCTATTTTTTGAAGTGTTATAGTAACTAACTACAATCAATTGAGGGAAGTTGCTATGTTTTTCTCAAATTGGATGTTATTGTAGTATAAATAACGTAATTCATTTCTAAAATGAATCTGGATAGATTACAAATGACAGGCTTTTAATTTGTATTATGTGATTCATTGCTTTAAAATTTTGCAAATGAACAAAATGAAAATTATATTTTCTGCACAGTAAAAGGAATGTCACTTCTAGTTTGTCTTGAAAACATTCCCTTCACTGAAAAATCATTTCTTTAACTTAAAATTTTGCAAAAGATTTCAGGAAATACTAAAATGAAGCAGCCAGCTGTCTGCAGATGGTAACACTTAAAATGACCATGTTCAAAATCTAATGAGAATTTATCATGATGCAATTGACAAGGGAATTTTTTTTTTATTTCTGTGGCTTACATTCTAGCAGGATAAACAAAATTTTCACTGGTAATGTTTTCTCTGGACATATTATATTTCTAGGAATTTTATGCAATTTCTGGGACACTAATATCAATAACATACCCACAGATATAATGTCAAGAAGGGCTAGTATTACTTACTATTTGACAATGTTTCCCATATAATTTAACATATTGAATAACTTAATTTTAGTTTAATAGATCTCTTTTACAAGGTAAAAGGCAAATGCTGGCAGACTGAAGGGACCCCCTGGAACATCTCAAAGTTAGCTAAAGATCAAAAAGCCTTAATTTACAACTTGACTTTGGGAAATTTGTCAAAAGCATACTAAGAAATGTAGTGAAGTAGAATCACAAGTCACTGTGAGACAGTATTGCTTAAACCAGAGAATAATTAATAGACTTCAAAGGCAAACATAGACAGTTGCATAGTTGTGGAAAATATTTAGTTATTTTAATAGAGAAGACTTAGTTTTTCTTCTTTTTCTCCCCCACCCCTTTTTTTTCAGTACTGGGGATTGAACCCAGGGGTGCTCTACCACTGAGCTTTTTATTCCCTAGTCTGTTTTATATTTTATTTTCGAGACAGCCTTTCACTACGTTTTCCAGGCTGGCCTCCTGCCTCAGCCTCCTGAGTATCTGGGAGTAGCTGAGATTGTAGGCACAGTGCCTGGCTTCAGTTTTCTTAAGCAATCAAAGACTTAATCAAAACAATATGAAGCACAGGAAATTATTTTCGATGAGTCAAAAAAAACATTTTTGTTTTGGAGCAGATCACTGAAAGGATAAGGGAAACCTTTTTAAAAAAAGATCAGTGCTCCAAGAAAACTTAGTTCTTCTAACAGAGAACAAACATGCTTCTAATTTTCTGTCAATGTACTTTTGATACCAAGCCTTAAAAAAATCCTCATGGCCCAAGTATGTACAGAGATATGTCACTACCTAGTCTTAGGTTTTACTAAAAAATTATTTTAAATTAATTATTTCCTTGGAAGGAATATACAATTATAGTAAGTCACTCAAATATTTTGTGTGAATATACAGAAGAAAGAAGAAACATTTATACAAAAATACTGGGCTGGGGATATAGGTCAGTGGTAGAGTACATGATTAGCATGCACAAGGTCCTGAGCATTTTGCTAAGGCTTCAATCTTTAGCATCATCAAAAAAAGAAAAAATAAAAACACCCAGCTTTGCATATTATATATTTATACAAATGATACAGTTACAGAAAATATAAATTTTTGCTACATGTGGCTATTTTGATTGTTCGGTTAAACGACACATATTGGTTAGAGTTACATGGTACCCTAGATTGGTACTCAAGTAAGAAAAGGAGATAAAGGAGCAAAAAATTCAATGCCTCATGTACTGGTAGAGCCAGCACATTGTGATCTTTATTAAAATCAAATGAGACACAGTCTTGCTCAGGATGATGGTGTGTCACAGGTCTTAGGATGCCAATAAGCGTAGATTCCTTCTGTTGATTGTCCTCTCACAGCAATCAAGAGATGGGTTAACACGTATGTGGGAAAGGCAAGGAACAGCTTTTAACAACTTTAATGCTAAGGGGAAGAAAAAATTAAATTATTTGTTTTTTTTTTCTCACAAGGAATTATCCTTATTTTTCCAATTTGGCTGAAAGTTCCTATAGGACACAGATTATGATTTCAATTTACAGCATGCATACTGTACTTATCAGTTTTAAAAAAATCAGTATGGCAAGAATTTGCACTGAGAACTGGTAGTGGTGCTGCACACACACCCATAATTCAGCTTACCAAAACCCTGTCTTGAAAAAAAAGAATTAAAAAGGACCGTGGGTGTATGTAGCTCATTGAGAAAGTACCTCTGGGTCCAATCTCCAGCACACACACACACACACACACACACACACACAAATAGAATTTAAAAATTCACAGAGTTATGATGTCGTTTATCTTAGTTATAAATATCTAGAATTAGAATTAAAATATATCAATGGTACAGTCTAAGCAGTGATAGTTTTAGCAGAGAAAGTATTCCATAATTTTTGAGTGAAATTAGTAGTAAGGAAGTAGGTTAAGTAGAGTTTTCACTGAGCTCAGATATTTGTAGACCAATGTACAAAATATAGATAGTAAATACATAAAACTCAATATAATAACAAAGGTGTCATTGAAACATAAATATGATGCTGGAGTCAAATCCTGAATACTTATTAAGAGTAAAGCGAGCAGCGGGACAAGGATTATATTGGTAGAGCTTTTTATAGTTGACATCTTTTACATATATTATCATCACATTTCATTTTAATCAGTCTTGGAAGATATCAAAGCAACATTATAATTTGCATTTTAATGATGGGGAAAGTGAAGATGGGTGATAAAGGTTATCAGAGGTTGCACAGCTGGTAAGTGTGGATCTGTAATAAGCATCATCTGCTCACGCATACGATGCAGAAGGCACATCTTTGGTAGGTAATCCATGCTGTTCAAAGTAGAATCATTGTGTTTGGTATTTGAGTAAACTGAGATATCAGTGACATGTTAAAAATACTTGAAGCAGAGCTTTTTATTTATATAATCACCCATTCTTATAAGCAGGGTGCTTTCTCAATAATAGTTACACAACTGATAGAAGAGAGAGCAATACTAGAAATCTGACTAGGATATGATGATTGTGACCAACAAGACACTTTGAAAATGACCACATCATGGAGACCACATAACTGGGTGGAGATAAACTATGCCCAGGAAGATAAGTATTTCAGATTCAAAGGCATTTAAAGAAGAGACATGAATCCATATTGAAGCAGTTCTACAAAATTCTGGGACGAGAGTCATAGAGTGTAAACTCTATGTATTGGATTGAAGGAGTGAGTAATATTGATTTACTTCTTGATAAAATCCTCTTCTATAAGCTACCCTTCAAGGAACTGAAACATATATCTCAATTGCCTTGTTCTGTATGTAGTTAAGCTTTTATCACTGAAAGTATCCTTGAATGTGTTTCCATACCTACTTCTGGTTGAGAGAAATTCAGACTGGAATACATTTTTTTATACTTTGTATTGACTGACAGTTTGATTATTTTTGAAAGATCTATTTATTTACATGTAAAGTGAAAAATACCTTATTTGAACTTTCAGAAATGTGATGGGTGAGGAAGAAAGTTAGGGTGGTCAGGGAGAAAGAGAATTTTTTAAGGAATTGGTTCATGCAATTGTGGGGGCTGATGAATATGAATAAAAAATTCACAGTTTGACTGGAGAATCAGGTAATAATTGAAGTTGAAGTCTTGAATAAAAAGGCTGGAAACTCAGATAGTGTTTCTGTATCACACACTGGAAGCAGAATTACTTCCTTTTAGGGAGACCTTTGTTTTTAATCCTTCAATTGATTAGATGAGGCTCATCCACGTTATGGAGAGTAATCTGCATTGCTCAAAGTCTACTGATTTAAATATTAAAATGTCAATCAAGTTGAAAAAAATACCTTCACAGAAACTTCTAGACTCATTTTCGAGCAAACATCTGGGCACCATGGCTAACCAAATTGTTGTACAAAATTAATCATCAAAGATATGAAAGAAAGGCTATTTTACAGTCTTTTAACTATTTTGACAACAAAACACTCTCTTTTTGGAAATGCTAGGGAAAAGAATCAAACTTAGGGCCTTGTACATTCTAGGCAAGCATTCTACTGCTGAGCTACATCCCCAGCCTTATATATTATCCATATCACGTAAATACAGTGAGTGACCAGAGTTTGGTGTCGATAGTCATTGTTCATATTGATTTGGCACATAGGACAATTTTTGAAATTCTAGGACAGATTTTACGACAGAAAAAGGGGTTTTAAAGACTTCTTAAAGCCACCTGTTGTTCTTTTTGTTTCTTCCTCACATTAGGATATGTTTCCTTACTTTATTGTTCATAATGTGCTGCTATCCAAGAGTGAAAAAAAAATCTGTTTTAGTAGGGATGGTCCTTAGTTGTGATTTTTGCTTTGCATTTCACAATATCAATTTAAAACTGTATTTAATAGAATTTTAATATAAACTTGCAGAAATAGTATTAAGTATATATATATATATATCTTCCAAACTTCTCTGATCATGCTTCACATGCTTCACAAAGTTTTTTGAACATATATCTTAGTTAGTACGTGGTTGTATTTTTAATTTACACACATAATGGTATATATTATATGTATTACAAAATATAAAAACAGAATAAAAAAGAATGAGGGAGACTTAAGGACAAATGGAGGCACTAATATTTTTTCCTGCTACCCGGTAGACTGTCCTGAGCACATCCAAGAGGAGGCTGTTCTTCTTTGGGTATTCACTTCCTAAATTGCACATACTGTTCTCATTAGAGATAATTGAAGTGTACTATCTTGGAGTACCAAAACCATTTTTGAGAACTTTTATAATAATCTTTCTAAATTGTAAAGTTCATTCCACTTCCCTTTGAAAAGAATGCACCAACATAAATCTAACCTTTCTGGGTGATTCATGGCTGTCAAGTTTTATGCAGAAATTTCCATAGGCCTTTAAAGGTAAGGCTATTTGGTTCTTCATTAAATGGATCCCAGAGCTTTATGCTGCTCTGTCTTCTCCCTGTAGTTCCATCTCTTTGGCAATGCTCTGTCCTTAGGGTGTCATTTCTTAGCAACACAAACTCTTTATCTTTTCCATAGTGCTTCCTCCCTGCAGTTAACAAGGAAATCTGTAACAAATAGTTTTGTATTATTATGAATTGCATTACTATAGCAAGAGAGAAAAAATTGCACTAGCAAAGTAGCATTGATTTTCATGTTCTGTACTCAACTCTAGCCAAACAAGAAATGAAAAGTACATTGATTAGCAATACCAAGGCCCTGGAGATAAGTTTTCACAGGAAACAGGGGAAGGTAATAGGAATCAATATAAATGCAATTAAAAGTATATTCTTTAAAAATTGTAAAAACAATTGCAAATATTCATCTTTTAAAAAATAAATTATATCCCAGACACCACAACCCCTCACCAGAAGGTAGGAATTTTCCTGAATTAAGCTTTTTGATGATCTAGGAAAGTCATGACCACAAAGTAGAGTTCTCAAACGAGCTTTACTTTCTGGAAATTCAAGTCTTTTGCATATTCTGTGTTTAAAATCCTCTTCAAAATATTTGTGTCACAGCTGAGTCTCTAAATTATTAGAAAGTTCAAAGTTAGAGTTTTGGGGGCCTGTTGGGTGGGCGTAGATTGAAGTAAACCTGTGTGTATTATTTCTTCAGACCCACCCCGCTGATCTAGAGACCAGGAAGAAGCAATGACAGTGTCCTGTTTGTTTGTTTTCTTTGTTCTTCCCATTAGAAGGAATGAAGTAAACCATGGATATCTACATAGGCAAAGATTTTATAAATTTTGGCACACAGGTAAAAAGTTATATTATTTTCAACTTTGTTGTTACAGACTCACTGTGTTATTAAACTTTTAAGGAGGAGTTAGCAAACATTTCTGTAAAGGGCTAAATAGTAAATATCTTAGACTTTGTAGAAAGGAGGCAGAATCAAGATAATACATTCTATACTTACATATACATAGAAAAAGTCTATATTTTATTGAAGAACTGCAAAATGTAGAGTATTTTGCAATATAGGCCCTTTGGAGAGACAAAAGGAACAATGATTTTGGGCTATAATGTTTCCCTTAATAGGGGTTCAAAGTAAGTGTTCCCTCTAATCAAATTGATGCAAGTGTTCTGTAAAATCATGCTTAGCTTCAGGGCCACAGGTAGAGGCAACGATGTGACCCTTTCTCTGAAGGGATTTTTGACATTTTTTTCTCACACTAATTCTTTGGGAGATTGACATGAATGTAGCTTTCTGGACCCCAGTGAGAAGGTTCTAATTCCATTTGCCTGCTATAGAACCTGATCGACTGCAGAGTCACCATATTGAACTTGATTATCCTGGTCTCATGCCACACAGTAAGGAGGACACAGATCAAAGGCCTGAGGTTTGTTTTAGGGGTCTTCACACAGGGGGCAGAGAGAGTAGTTTCAGTTTTGAAAGTGAAGGTTCAAGTTTCAGAATCAGAAAATAAATGGGATTTTTAACTTACTGCAGGAAAAAATGTTAGTCCGGACACCCTCATGAATGTCTGCGTGGCCAGAAGTTCTATGCCCACTCTTTTTCTTTCTATTTGGGAAAGTCTACTTTTTGATTTTGGCTGGTTGCAACTTCAGAAATCTGGCTTATTGGTGTGTGAGCTGCTATGGTCTATCAGTGTCAATGCTAGGACTCAGCCTGGTTATGATTCCATGTTCTCCATTGTCCTTGTACTCCTGTCTCCAAAACCTTGCTAAACTTTGTGATAAATAAAATTCTTTTTCTAAATACAGTTTAGCAAAGTACTTAAACTATAGGAAACTGGTACATTCCCTAGGCTAAAAGATGAATTTCAAGTAGGTTCTAATCATTAATCATAATTCCTTGTAATCTATGAGTGCCCATAAGCTAAGGAGAAGTTGATGAGGGCCAAGAGATATAACACAAAACCTATAGGTGCAACATATGTGCAATTAGGAGAGATTTGAGAAGACTTCCTGGAGGAATAGGTATTTGAATTGAATCTTTAAAAGATAGACTTAGATATGGGGAAAGGAGAGTGTGAGGGGTGGGGGAGCTGGCAATGGGTAGGCATTTCAGGTAGAAAGCTAGAATGCTAAGACATGGAAATAGGAAGTGTTGAGATGGGTCAGGCATTTATTTGTTAGTATATAGGAAATATGAAAAAAGCAACACTAAAACTTGAGATTTAGTATGAGGACTTTGAAAATCATGCATCTTTGAAGAGCACATTACTGAAATGAAGGTTTTCAAGTAGAGATCTCTGATATACTTGATTAGGGGAGTATAGCAAGGTCTGTTCTTTAAGAAGATTGGTCTGGAATCAGATTATGGTAGGATCAAACCACAGAGAGAGGAGGAGATCTCGTGGCCATTAGGATGGTAATATGAGGACCTAGTTCTACGAGGGTGGAGATCCGGGAAGGGAGGTGGACAGAGAAGTTGAACACATCTGACATGCTGTCTAGAGAGCTGGTGGCCACTCTGAAGAATGGACAAGAGTATGAAAGAAAAGATGAAAAGATGCCAGCATGCATGTGCCTCGGCTGGTGTGAAGATGCCGGCACATTGGCGGATGATGACCACAGAGGGAGAGGAACCACCCCCACACTGCAAGGTAGAATCAAGTTCATAGCAAAATCACTCAGGAATTTAACATTTGCTTGGAAGAAGGTGGCTGTGGTGGGCAGCAGCAGGTGAGTATTCCAGAGTACCCGCTGGGGCCTGCTCTGACCATGACTATGGGTTGGACCTCACTAGATTGGGCAGCTCATTTATTCCTGAACACTGTCCTTCTAGTAAGTAGCACAGGCCCTGAAACCAGATGGTCTGTGTGTGAGTCTGAATCCTCTGCTTGTTTTTTGTGAAACACCAGGCAAGCCATTTCCACTCTCTTGGTGCCTTTTGTCCTTCATAAAATGGGGATAATGACAATGTGATTGTCATGATAATGTGAATGTACGGAATGTGCATAGGACAGTGCTGGCACCTGCTGAATTAGCAATTATCATCATTATTTTACACTTGTGACAGTGAATTTTATGTGATAACTTGCCTAGGTTTAGGGATACTTCTAGTTGGTAAAACATTATTTCTGGGGTTGTCTGTGAGTGTGTTTCAATTAGTAGGTGGAGTGCAGTGAAGAAGATCTGCCCTCACCAATGCAGGAGAGGGCCATCAACCTCATTGAGAACCTGGATGAACCAAAAGGCAAAAGAAGGGTGAATTTTCTTCCCTTTCTTCTTGACCTGAGCATCTATCATCTCCCACTCTCAGATGCTGGTTTCTCTGATTCTCAGGTCTTTGACCTTCAACTGGATTATTCTAGTAAATTTCCTCGTTCTCCAAAATGCAGAGGGAAGATCATGGAACTTTATAGCCTTCTTAATCATGTGAGCTTATTTTCCCAAATTGCTTCTAATATGTCTACACGAATCCATTTGGTTCTGTTTATCTGGGGAACCCTAACTCATACCATGTTCAAAGGTTCACTTCATTCCTTGAAGAACTGACATCAATAATCAGTGTACTTATTAAAGATATTGATTATAAATGTTGAGAGCTCCTACTTCTTGGCTTTTTTATTATTCTAAGCTCACCTTATTTCTGGCAAGGGAGTGATGTTAGCACGTATGGATCTCCAAATAGCTCCTCTCCTCATAGCACAGCACTGTCAGACTCCTTTTTAAATATTCTATCCCTCTCATACTGATTTAGTTCCCAATTATCTGCAGTGTTCTGATGCGGAGTTTGTTTGAAAAACAATATTTGGAGGTCCATTTATCCATATAAAGGCTATTAGTTGTGCGGTTTGGGATATATTTATATTGTGATGTCAATGTCAAGAATTAATGAGTTCTTTCAACTTGCATCAGCACAAATCAGGTTCATGTAGAATAAAATAGGACATGAAGTCAATGCTTCTGCCAGCATTATCAGCCACTCATAGAAGCCAATCTCTTGGTGCTTCCTGAACCAAAGCTAGAAAGCCTTTGGAATTCCATAATTCCATTTACTACTCCTTCTGACCCTATCTCTTGATCTTACTTGTAGTTCAAAGTTTTACCTTTCTGGATCCCAAGTAGTTATTTGGAACTATTTGGTTTTCATGTTTCCCTTAGAAATTTTAGCCAACACTAGTACTTCTTTACATGACTTTGAAATGTTAAAAAAGAAGCAACATGAAATGTTAATTTAAAACCCAGGTCCAATTCCTGAGATTTTGAATCACATTCTTTACTCTGAACATTTCAGAGCTCCATCATCGAATTTTATCTGTCTAAATATAAACCAATCATCTTTCCCACAACCAGTCTTGCTTCTGAACTCCCATATTTAGATCAGCATTTCTCTCTGCTTCATCATCTTACAGCCAGTCCACAAGTCCTGCTGTCTTAGTTCAGGCTATTATAATGAAAATACCTTAGGCTGAGTGATTTAAATAATAAACCTTTATTACTCATGGTTATGGGGAATGGGAAGTCCAAGATCAAGGTGCTGGCAGATTTGGTGCCTGGTGATGATCTGCTTCCTGAATTGTGAGTGGGAACCTTCTCATGATGTCCTCAATGGCTCAGAGAAAGATAAGGCAGGATCTCTGGTGTCTTTTTCTATAAAGACAATATTTCCATCATTTCACTATGCCTATGGAAAATGAATTTTATTGTTCAGCTTCCCCTTTGGCCAGAAAGTTAATTCCCATGGAACTTCACTGTTTTCCACATCAGAGCTGGTCTTTTTGGGGAACTGGAAGCAGAGTTCTATGGGGCAGTGGTTGAGGAGTAGGAGTGGTACAGATTTTCACAAAAAATGTTTCCAGCACAAAGCAGCAAGATCCTGCAGCCCATAAGTAGAGAAGACCCTTCTATGGAGAAGTGGTCCCTTTTGTGCTAAATTGCTCTGATTAGCTCAAAGACAGGCTCTTGAAGTATGCTGAAGTCATGATCCTCTGTATCTGTGAATATGACCATATTTATAAAAAGATGCAATAAAGTTAAGGTGAAGCAAATAGGCTGAGTCCTAATCTAATATACATGGTGTACTTATCATAAGTGAAGAAGAAGACGGAGACAGAGAGAAGAAGACAGCCACGTGACAACGGAGAAAGAGACACAATGGAGGAGTGATGCATCTGTGAGCCAAGCAATGCTAAGGATGGCACACAAATGTCGCTGCAAGAGGGAAGGAAGGATTCTTGTCTATGGTTTCAGAGGGAGCATGGCCTGCCAACACCTTGACTTTGGATATCTAGCTTCCAGAACTACAAGAGAAAAAATTTCTGCTAAAAGTGGCACTTTGTCGTAACATCCTAGAAACACATGCAAGGCACTTTAATTCATTTCCATTATTTGGTGGACTTGATCATCCTCACTGAAGGGTCTCTATTATGGTCAGGAGCTATGTTAACCCACTGTTAGAACTGATGGTCATGGAGGCAGGGAGCACATCAGAAAAGCAGCCTCTAACATCTCCACTGAAAGAATCAGAAGAACATGCTTAACCCTTTTTAAATGCATTCCACTTTTAATCTTTCTTATTTCCATGGAATAAGAGATTCAGAATTGGATTATTGATTTTTCAGACATCAATGTTTCTCTTTTTCTTTAAATATAGGGACTTTTAACTTCGTTATAACTTTATGCACTTCATGGCTGACTTATCAATTACCATGATGCTGCTGATCTCCAAGCGTAAAGGATTACAAGATGATGCTCCCTTGAATTTACTTGTACAAGGTGTTTCATGAAATAAACTGCAGTCTGCTTCTCCCTGTTTTTTATAGATGTCACTCACCACAAGTGACTTCACACTTCTCTATTCACTCTCACATCCCTCACCCCACTTGTTAACAAAACAATGGCGTTGTAACAGGGATAATTAAAGACAGAGCTAGGTTTCTGATCTCATGTGAAGGCAGGGGATGAAGTGTTGCAGTCATTGGAATTTAATTTAATGTAACAAATTTTGCAGTTTGCTGTGTCCTTGAGGCTTCTCGACGTCTCTCATCCATCTGCTTTCAGATGGAATCCATTGCATTATTAACTGCTTCTTTTTTTAAAAAAAAGCTATCGGCAATATAACTTTGTTAATTATTGTATTTTTTATTCATGCAAGCTTGTAAGTACATATAACTCCTTGGAAATTAATCAGGTTCCTAAGAAAAAACTTTCTACATTACTACAATTACATTACGAAGCACTTCACATGTCTTAATTTATTTAATCCTCACAGCATAAACTAATATGTTTGTTATACAGATGAAAATTTGAGGATTTAAATAGATTAAATAGATTAAGTTGAATCATTGAAGAATGTCCAGGCTTTAAACAACTTCTCTGGGTGATTGTTGGGTGTCTGGTCCACTTCCAGTTCACCCTATGGTTCATGGTTTTAGAGTTCAAATTCTCCCATGTGACTAATGTCTTATACTTATGGACTACATTTGGTTGTGTCTTAATCTATTTTCTGTTATAACAAAGTAGTTGAGAGTGAGTGATTTATAAAGAAGAGAGGTCTGTTTTGGCTCATGTTTTGCAAGCTGGGAAGTCCAGAATTGGGTGGCTACATCTAGTAAGGACTTCATGCTGCTTCAGATAATAGCAGAAAGTAAAAGGATAGCATTCATGTGCTGAATCATGAAGAATGGGGGACATACTTACATCAACCACTCTGTCCACAACTAATACGGTGGAAAGAAATAATGTATTCATGTGCGGTGGCATTAATATAATCCATGAGGGATCCCTGGCCTCGACCCCAGTACTTTCCACTAATCCTCACCTACCAACACTGCCACATTGGTGAATTTAGCTTCAACTTGAGTATTTGAGGGAGTAAACCATACTGAAACTATAGTATGGTGGGTTTTTTGAATCAGTAGAGTTCAACAAGTAGCTAAATGCTTACTCTTCTGATTATAATCTAAGCTACTGTATTAGCTTCCTGTTGCTGCTATAACAGATTACCACAACTGGGAAGCTCTGGGGAGAATTCCTTTCTTACCTCTCCCAGTTTGTAAAAATTGCAAGGTTGTCAGATTCTTTGGTGTGAAACATTTTTCTTTGTTCTATTTCTGCCTTATCTATGTCTATTTCTTTTCCAAGTGTCTATTTTATAAAGATGAATGTGATTCCATTTGGAGTCTACATACGTAATCCAGAATAATTTACTTCTTACAACATCTTTACTTAATCATGCCATTTTCCATTTGGGGTGATATTCACTCTTTTGTTATGTAATGTAGTAATCCTAGTTCTGGAGATTAAGATATATGTATCATTGGGGGTCACTGTTTAATCCAGTACATCTGCCAGACACAGAAATGCTTTCTCCATAAACTCACAATTCTTTTCAATAAAGTATTTGCCTTGTGCACTTTTCAGTACATACATATACAAGTTTTGTGCTTAATAAATTGCAAGCGCTGAAGATTTCTGCTCACTTTTCTTTCCATCATCTGAGGCACAGCCTTGAATGAACCTCTTCTTTGTCGACAAAATCATTTTTTAGTCTTCTTTTGCACTGAATATTACAGTTCATATTTTAAAATGTACAGTTTTTTTTTCTGGAAGTCATCTCATAAGGGCATACATGGCCTTCCTGTTAGATTTTAAGTGTTTGAAATGCAAAGGCTTTTAGAATCTGTTCATAGTAACTTCTCCAAAAACGATATGGAGAGTGCTGATAGTTTATTTAAAAATCACAGTTACATTTTGTTGTTGTTGCTTCCATTGCTAAGGATCCAAAAAATGCTTTCCCACATGTTAGGCAAGCACTCTATCACTGAGCTAGCTCTATCAACCGCCCCTGAGTTATATGTTAAATAAGGCCAAGGGGAAAATGTTTAGAGGCAGAGAGAAAGCTTGTTATTTGGATGCCAGTAGTGATTGTCCTTAGGAGGGGGATGACATTTGGCCTCGTACAGAGTACCTGTGTGTGTAATGTGCCCCAGATCTTGAGTGTGAGCTGGAGGGAGGCAGGTGGGGACATTCCATAGGAGACAATAAACAAAGAATACAGAAAGGGGAGTCCATTCTGAATCCAAGGTTTTATTATTTTGAGAAGTAAGCAGTGGTAAGTAGTAAAAAGTTCAGAATGGGAAGATTTTAAAAACATGTGGAAATCAGGATCCTTGCTAAATGGAGTTTCTGTAGAAGGCTGGCTGTAGAAGAGAGGAGAGGGTTAGCCAAGAAGATCCGTCCTTGCCAGGTGTACAGGAACCACCTGAGCGTGACTACTGAGCTTGAAAGTATAAAAGGCAACTTACGTGGGTGAGATATTGCACATGTTCATACGCTTCATGTTCACATAACGATATATCCCATTGTTCCTTTTCTTTTAGAGAATATATTCGGCGCTTTAAAAAAAATCTACCTAGCAGCAATATAATCGCACAATTAAGTAGTAATACCTAGGTTAGTTTTGGTTATTGATTCCTCACTCGAAGGGTTTATGGCATTTATCTTAATATAGCTTATTTAAATAAACCTTGTATAAAAGCAGTGTCAGTTAGTGCAGTTTGTAAAAGTACAGTAGAAAGTCCGTTGAAACCACCCCCTAGCACAGAAGTAACGTATCTCCACATGATTTACCCAAAGAGCCACTATTGTCTGACAACTGTATCCTGGGTCACAGTATCTCAGTGATGACCTTGTCAGACTTCTCTCCATAACTCCAGCTGGTGTTTTATACCCCATCGTCAGGGAAGAAAATTAGTGGGGAGAAATACAAACAGCCTGATACCTGCTGCCAGCCACAAAGCTCCTGCCAAGTCCACAATCAATAATATGTCAATTTGTTTCTACATGGTTTCTGTGCTGATTGTGTTAAAAGTTTTGTAAATGTATTGACTTCTGTACCATGGTCTGAATTATGTGGGACAGTGGCATTTGGTTAGCAGTGGGATGTCAACGTATCCAAGTCTCAAAGAGGAGGTTGTGAGTGGACCTGCATCTTTGCTTGGTGTGCCCTTCAGAACCAGTGTGAATTCAGAGCCCACTGAGGCTTGAAGGGAAAAAGATGTGGCACATAGGGGGGCTCATTCCTTAGGATCAGCAATTCTACATTGAAAAGGTTACCTTATACGTTAAAACAGATCAAGTCACAAGGCCAGGCAATCAAATGTCAAACTCAACTGTTAGATTAATGATAATGTCAAGTCAGCTTTTCCCTGTACAGAAAATACTGCAAAATTGACTTCACAAGCACAGGAATGGAAAGTGCTCTGATGAAGGTTTGAAATGGAAATTGTTTCTTAAACCCAGTTCTTACTGGAACAATTACAAGGTTTGCTACACAGGTAAAAACACTTTTGAGTCAACAGAATCACAAAGTCTTATTTGAAGCTATGTTTTATAGAGATGTGATTTCTTTTTATAATAAGTAGCATATCAATTAGAGTTCAGTCAGAAAAACACAGTCACTAAGATATAATCTATATAATGTATTTATAATTAAGTTATATAATAGTAAATATTCCATACATTATGTGAAATACATGGTATATGATATATATGATAGGATTTATTACTGGGACTTGCTTCGGTACAATTGTGAGAGCTGGCTCAGTCTCATCTGTTATACTGCTGTCCTCATGCCTTATCTTTGTAGGGAAGGCAATTGAAAAGGACAAAGAGAGGGAAACAGGATGGAACCAATGGAACTAGAACCCAGGCACATGAGCTGGAACCCATGTCAATTTCTCAAACCCTCTGACTTCAGCATTGTGAATGTCTTTCAGGAAGGAAATGGTACTCTTTCTTCCAGAACTAAAATGGACACTTAACCCAGGACTTGGAGTTGCTCTGGGAAGAAAACTGGGCAGCCACAGTACCAGCTGCTGCCCATTCCAAAGAGATAAACCAGCAGAACGGTGGAAATGTGTGAGCAGCAGAAGCAACTCATGCCCACATGGCTGCTGTTCCTCTTCCTGTTTCAAATTCTGCATAGAATCATTTGTCCCACCATAATGGGAAAGATTCTGGGACGGGATTTTTGGAAATTATAGCTTAGTTTATTCAAGTTGACACATTATGAGGCCACCACAGTCCACCCCTTGTCAATGTGGCATCCATAAAAACTCTTAAACTATACTTTAATTTCAAATAGTGAAGTATTTTTTTAGAGAGAAAGAGAAAAAGAATGAGATAGAGAGATAGAGGGGGGTAAAGAGAATCTGGCCTTTGTTTCTCCAACACTTAGTGGTGTATGTGGTGCTGGGGTTCGAACCCGGGTCCTTGTGCATTCCAGGCAAGTGCTCTAACTGCTGAGCCACTGCTCCAGCCCATAAAGTAAAATTTTCAGCTCTCATACTACAATTATTTCATGTACAAAAGCAAACATACTCAACTCTTCCCCCAGAAAAGGATTTGATGTTCTTTTCCATCTTTGGGTGATGCTCACTCTTCTAAGTCATACTCTTTGATATCCAGTAATACTGAGATAGAAAATTTACCATTAACACGCTTTATGATGATAGCTGGTATGAGAACAGGAGAGGGGATATAACATTAATGTGTATAAACTTATCAATATTAAAATAAGGAAAATGCTCACAACACCGAGTTCTCATTTCTGTACCTGGTCATACAGAAATAGCAGGGGCTTAAGAAGCCATCTTCCACTACCTGTTCCATATCTTCTTTGCCTCCAAATAGCCCTGGTTTCTCACTTGTGGGGCAACTTAGAACTTCTTCTTGAAGAAGTCCTTCCTGAATGGAGTGGCTGGTATCTCTCTATGGCCTTAAGTCAAAGGACATGGGCATAATAAATGGCACTCTAGGCAATCTTCTGTAATTATCAGATGAATATTGCATACGAGGTGCCTGAAATTGTGTTGATTGGCTCCAACAATTAAGCCATATTTGGAAAGCAGCCAGCTCTGTTTTCAATAATCAGTGTAATTCACTAATCTTCTGCCTAGGTGCTACACATTAGTTGAACAGGAACATAGCATGAATCACCACCATCATGTATTTCAGGTCCTCAACAGTGGCACTAATCTCTGCAATCCTTTTTGGAATCTCATATCACATTTGGTTTATTTATGTAGAAGGAGGAAGTTCCTGTGGCTTCTAAGTTGTCATTCTTGCCAGAGTCACACATGCTCCACAGGCAAGAAATGTGGGTGTGATTTAGCTAGGCAGTGGGCTCTGACTTTCTTGTGATGCTCCAGTAAAGATGGTGGTGACGATGTCATCTGAAGTTTTGAAGTTAGTTCGGTAACTTTGAAAGAATGAGTAATAGACCCATGGAATGCAGTCCAGAAATCGAGCTACATGCACATGATCAAAGGATTTTGACAAATAAGCAACTATGCCAACTTCATTCAATGAGAAAAAGAAGTGGTGCTGGACCAAACTTATTGTCTATATTTAAGAAAAGTGAACATCAAACCCTTACCTTACATGATATACCCAAATTAATTTAAAATGTCTTTGCAGACCTAATTGTAAAAGCTAAAGCTATAAGACTTCTAAGGGAAAGTATAACCATGTTGGCATCATTTTGTTGCTATTGTTCCTGTTCTGGGGTTGAAACCAGGGCCTCACACATGCCAGGCAAGCACTCTACCACTGAGCCACATCCCTTGGAAATATTCTTGTAGGCAAATGTTAATTTGAATAACAAAAGCAATAAATATTAAATTAAATATTAAAGAAAAATGAAATATTAGATTTATCAAAATCAAATGTACTTTTAAGAAAACAGAAAGAAAGTCACATAATGGGAGAAAATACTTCAAATACATGTACCTTACAAAGAACTTGCATGCAGTCCATAGGAAGAACTGGTTAACTCCAATAAGAAGTGGTCAAATAACCCTTTAAAAAGTATAAAATATTTGAGCAGACTTTTACACCAGAAGAAAAATGAGTAAAATCATAAGTTCATGAAAAGATACTGAACATCTTTACTTAACAGAGACGTGTAAATGTAGTATTACGACCCATCCATTAGGATGAATAAAATTAAAAGATGATAATAATGAGTACTCTTAATGATGTGGTACAACTGGAACTCTTAGACAATGTAGGAATAAAAACTGCTACAGCCACTTTGAACAATTAATTATTTAAAAAGTTAAACATACATCTATGATATGTCCCACCATTACATTGCTGCATATTTATTCAAGAAATAGAACTTAGGTATACATAAAGACTTGTGTATGAATGTTTATAGCAGCTTTAATTGCAATAGTCAGAAACTAAAAATGAATCAAATGTTCATCATCTGTAGATGGATAAATGAAGTGGGTATGGCCACCCAAAAGAATATGACTCGGTGATAAAATGGATTAGGTCACTGATCAGCAAGGATATGGAGAAAACTCACAATCATCCTGCTGAGCAAGAGGAGCAAATACAAAAACTAGTATGCACTATATGGTTCTATTCATATTAAACTCTGGAAAATGAAAATATATTTGGTGAAAGTAAGCAGACAAGTTTTTTACCAGGCACCCAGAAAAGGAGGATTACTAAAGGGTTTGAGGCAGATGAGAATATTCTGTGTTTTGATTTTTGGTGATGTTTTCAAGAAGAAAACATTTTCAAAAGTCATTGAACTGGACTTTTTAAGTGGATGCAGTTTATCATATGTGGATTATACCTCAATAAAGTTTTTATTTTTTTAAAAAAAGGAACTAGCAATAGGACTCCCTTCCTCCCATGTGTTGTTCCAAAACCAATGCTTTCCTAAAAACGCCCTGTTTGTTGTCACTATCTTAGAATTCACTTTGTATGAACTTTGGTGGCCTTGAACATAGCCTTACAGACCTCAGCTGTCTTGTGCACAAGAGGAAACATAAATTAACATAACACGCACATTGTATTGTCTCCGTTCACATCATTGGGAAGTGGACCCTATACCTTTTCGTTAAGTTGAAGCTTTTTCACCATGTAGAATTTGTTTTTCTTTCATATTTCTTGTGTTTACATTTAGTGGGTTAAGACCTTGGTGTGTGTGCGTGTGTGTGTGTGTGTGTGTGTGTGTGTGTGTATGAGAGAAATTTCTGATTAAAGTTTCTTGCAGCGTGCGTGTGGGAGGATAGTTGTTATGTGGTAAAGATGAACTTACAAAAGAAGCCAGGTTATCCTATAAAATCTACTGTTTCTTGGCAGAAACATACAGAGTTACAATGTTAAAATAGTTAATTTAGGGAGGAACAAAAGTAAATTGGTTGCATGTAGGAACTTGTGATTTGCAATGAAACTGGGTTTAAATCTTGGGATGGTTGGACAGAGACTACCAAAATCAGTCTTTTATAGAGTGATAGAAGAGAAGAAGAATGAAGGGTGAAGAGATAGTGAAAATGAGGATAGGCACCAAGACCCCCAAAGCCAGTACTGGTGGGTGAGGTAGAGTCTAGAGGGGCGAGTGGGTGAACGGGACAGGACTCACCGACTTGAGATATCTATAATGAGATTCCTGTTCATGAATCAGACTTTTTCTGGGTTTCCACCCTGCAGTTATTTTCAGATCAGTCATAAAACTGAAACTAGCAGTCTTTACCATTCTCTGGGCTCCTACTTTATTTCTACTCCCTTATCATACTGCCTGGTGGGTATTTGATGTGTGTCTGCCTTTATCCACAAAATTTTAATCTCCTTAAGTGTAGGGATTGTGTCTGCCTGTCTGCCTGCCAGACTTTTCCTCCCTCTCTCACAATTAATTTCTTTAATGAATGAATGATTATTGATGGAATTATTATATATAAATATATATTGTATACAATTTAATATATACTGATTTGGATTTTATTTTCAATTTATGTAACTTTTTGTGCAGTTGCTTTATTTTTGTGTAATATATATATTTTTCTTTTACTTAAGGTGTGAATTTTACTACATATTCATGTAAGTAATTGCTATAGTAGCACTACTTTTCAAAAGAAAATCAATTGATTTCCCTGTGTCTGTAGTGTTACCTACAAGTTTATTTGAACAATCTTCATAATTTTTATGGAATTTCCCCACCCTCTTCAAGTGTAGTTGAGTCCAATTTTTCATCATTGTATATTCTGATAACTTGAAGTTAGCATAAAATTAAACTGTCAAGAAATCAAAGGACACTGACAATCTTAAAGTCATCCTTGAATAAAATGACGGCTTTGAATTCATCTGTCTTTGGTTTTTGATTTGCAAACTGATATTTCAGAATGAAGTGTTCATTTAATTATTCAAATTTACAGTCCAGTCATGAAAGAATTTTAATGTCAGTTGTCATATTTAATTCTCCTAAAACAAGAGTGAATATTGTGTAGATTTGTTTTGTAGTCAAAGGATCTACCAGAAAAATTAACAGCTGTCAAAAATGAATGTTCTTGCAAAACAGCTATTATTTACAACAATACTGAAGACAGTTGTCTCATGTCTTCCCTGAGTTATTTCAAGACACCAGGAATGACAGATAACAGTCAAAGGGACAAAAAATACAATTAAAATCTTAACCTGTTCCGACTGGTTAAATCTAGTGAGATGCATTATTTTTTTAAAAAAATTCTGTATCTAAAACGCTCCCACTAGCTCAAGTTACTTTTCAGTCTTTCATCTGATGAAGACTAAATGAAGGATATTGCGCACATTTTGTGTGCATGTTCAGGGCTGAGGATTGAACCCAGGACCTTACGCATTCTAGGCAAGCATGCAATCACAAAACTACACCCCCAGATCCATAAAACCATTTTATATCTTAGATTAGAATTTGTGGTTCTGTACTCTATATACGAATACATGTGAACATTTGTCAAGGGATTCAAATCTCTTTAAAAGAAGTTCTCTAGGATACTTGGAGGTGTGGGGGGGATGGGGAGGGGGGAGGGCATATGAAGAACTCATAGGAGTCTGGAGATTGGGAAGATGGGGGAACCATCCCAGAAGCCGATGTCATTTCTCCACTAACTACCCATTTAACGCATGAGTTCTTCTGGGGGAAACTGCAACAGGTGAAACCCAAGGTGGTTTATCTATGCTTTGGCATTACCCCTGGATAACAAAGTTTATATACATTAATTGCTACTGTTTTGATAATGTTTTCCCCTCAACTGTATCTCTATATACTTCTAATAAAAAAATAAATAAATAAAAGAAGTTCAAGTATCACTTCAACACAATGTAAGTAATTCAAACTATCTATCTACCTTCCTGCCTACTTATTTCATATAACCAGGGTTAAAATAGTTTTTCTAAATTGTATTAATACTCTTTCCAGTGTATCTGTTTTAGACACTCAAATTGACTATCTGATATGTACATCTGAATGACTTACCAATGGAATAGACTAAACGAAGCTTAAGATACCTATCACCCTGTCGGTTCCTCTCAAGTTGGCTGCCCTCCTATTTGCAAATGACATGACCAATCACGTTCATCCAGCCAGAAAATTCGTGGTAGTCTTTGGTTCCTCTCTTTATCTCTTTGCTCTGCTTCTGCCACATCCAAAGATTGACAAGGGCTCACATGTTGCACTTGGCTTCAGTGACTCCATCCCCCTGGCTCTCAGGCCCCATCAATACAGGCTGCTCCTGAGTCCTGTCATGCTCTTCCTGCTTCGCTGACACCATCTCTACACAGCATCCACTTTCTAAGAGGGAAGCATGATCATGTTGCTTTTTCACCAAAAGAACTTTGGTGGTTTTCTACTGGTTTCGAGAAAAAAACAAAACAAAACAAAATGAACAAACAACAACAAAAAGAAAACAACCCAAATACTTACTTTCCATTGGTCGATGATGCCCTTCCTGGTTCAGCTGTTACTTACCTATCCATTTCCTGTCATACCTTTTACCTATAGCTCATACTCACTTTCAATTAGCTTCTCAAATAAAAGGCCTTTTTCACCCTTGAGGCCTTTGCATTTGTTGTTTCTTTTGCCTAGAATATTCTTCCTGGCCTCCAGATGGCTGATTCCATTTCTTTCTTGTGTGTCAGATTAAACAAGAAACAGTTGTTCCCCTGTTGTAGCAGGGGAACAGGGGCAAAGACTATATAGGTCAGTTACTGTGCTGGGCTGTCAGCTTGTGCGCATGCGCACGCACACACACACATACCCCCTTCTCACTTGTGAGCAGATTATGTCCTGATGAACCCATGATAAATTGTAACGTAAGTAAAAAATGCATCTAATACTCCTAACTTGCTGTTTTATTCATCTTTGTTTCTGCTGTGACTGAAAGACCCCAATAAGAACAATTTTAGGAGGAAAAGTTTTTTTAGGGGCTCATGGTTTCAGTGACCTTAGTCCACAGACAGCAGGTTCCATTCCTTAGGGCTGGAGGTGAAGCCAAACATCATGGCAGAAGGCATGGTTCCAGGGAGGAGAGAGAAACTCCATGCCAGATACAAAATCTATATACCAAAGGCATGCCCCCAAAGGGCACCCCTAACAACTGCCCTCCTCTAGGCACTCCCTACCAGCAGACAGTTAATCTCTATCAGGGAATTAACTGGCCAATTGGATCAAGGCTCTTAGAACCCAATCATTTCACTGTAGCCTTCCTGCATTGTCACATGTGAGTTTTTGGGGACCACCTTACATTGAAACCGTAACACTTACTGAACATCAGAGCTTAGCAACACAGTTTGCTTGGAGTATCAGTTGTCACCCTCATGGCATGGACTGACCGGGAGCTGTAGTTGACTGCCATTGTCCAGCATCACCAGAGAGAATTTTATGACACTTTGCTAGAAAACTTGTAAGTTAAACCATTATTAGCTGAGAATGGTCTGTCTGTTGATTATGTGTGTTTACTTATTACTCCATTCTTCTACAGACTATTAATTTATGCAAGAATAAATGCATTGTCATACACGCATTGTCAAAAGATTTTTAAAACTGTATTTTGAAATAAAAATCTTTTCTTATTAATCTTGATTAAACAAAATATTCACTTAACTAGGGTAACGTGGGCCTACTAGGTAATTCATTACTTCAGGAACTTCCTGATGATATGAGTCCAAGGTAGAACAGGTATTGTGGATGGATACATTGATCACTCATTCTTTCAACATATAGCTTACACAGCCCTAATGACATATAATGATTATACTTGTCTAATATAATTCTTTATTCATTAAAATATTCAATAATCTAGGCATGTTAAACTCATTTTCATACTTAGATAGTGTTGAGGACTTTAAAACAAAAACACCTGTGTGCAAACAGTGAACTTTATTTAGTGCAAAATCAATTATATATATTTTAAAATTATATACATTGTAAACTGGATATTATACAATCAATAAGTGGAATGAAAGTAACTGGTTGATTCTGAACAGGAAATTTATGCTTTAAAGAAATCTGTATAAACTATGTATTTTTACATAATGAGTTTTCAACATTTATTTTTTGTTTTATGCTTTTAAACAAGATTTTATTTTTTATTATAATTTTACATATTGAACGGATTTCTTGTTACAGTGCCATACATACATCATATATCCCCCTTTACCCTCCCAATTTTTAACATTTAATCATCACTTTTAGATAAACTTTGTGGAGATTATACCATCATATTATTAAATTAACTTCAAAACATTTCTCAGGCATGTATATAAATGGCTTCAGAAAACTTTGGTTAGATATACTGCTATAAATGGTTCTTAACTAATGTTGTGGAACACTGTTTGTCAAATTACATTCTTTAACCTTGAAAGAAAAATTGTTTTCCTGTTCTGAATTCCCAAATAATAATTAGAGGAGTCTTTTATTATGAACTTAATAATGTTAAATTATGCATCAACACAGAGCCAAGTTTCAACATAACTTCGGAAATATTTTCTTCCCCAAAACTTAAGGAGCCATTCTATTGCAAATAGTGGAATAATGATATCCTTTTAATTCCTCTTCTCCATGAAAGGAAACTCGGATACAGAGAATGACTGCCAAGTGCAGGGAAAATTAACCCCGAAGCCTGGGAGTAGAGCTTATAGAGAGCCCCGTGAAGTAGGTGGCTACATTGTGTAGGGAATTGAACCCTCTGTTATTTGTAGCAAGGATGAAGGAGTGCTCTGGATGTTGGGGCATTCACGATCTAGCAAAAGGTAGGGGGTCTAAGAAGGGGAAGGAAGAGACATGTTTTCCAAAAGCAGACTTTCTATGTGAGAGGATGCAAAAAATATTAATGGCAAAAAAAAAAAAAATCTAGTAGTTCTGGATATTGTTGCATGAGAAAAGCTAATATGATTTCACCCCAAGACATACCCATATTCCAAAAGTGTAGGACAACTTATTTCACTTGAAGATGCTCAATAGATAACTATCAAAGTCAAATGCCATACATTTGTGAAAATAAACAATTAAGAAAATATTACGTCCTCTCGTGTGAAAATACACATTCTAAACAATGATTATAGTTCACTATTTGGTGGTTTATATATTAACTAAAAAATAAAAATCACTGAAATTCAAAAAAAAAAAGAAAAGAAAAGAAAAGAAAATATTAGTTCCTGATTATCAAAAGCATGCAAGAAAGTTGTTCATACAAAACTGGAACCTGTTCTTTCAATATGAACTAAAAATGCTAAGAAATTCTCTCAGATAGTGCTTACTTTTCATCTGAAGACGAGGGAACCATCCTAAACTCATATTCTATCATCACTTAGCCAATTCTACATATGTAAGACTGTCTCTGGAGGTATCCAAACCCTGGGACCAACCCTGGAATTTCTCGAGGTATCCAGTAGTAAGTAACAGAAGTACAACCAGAAGAAAATTTTAATAAGGAAAAGGGATTTTCTTGATTCAGACAGCTAAACATAAAGGATAGATCTTATGGCTCAGGCATGATTTGAACTGGAAGCTCAAATGATGTCTTGTCAGGACAAGTTTTTCTATCTTTTCTTCCTACTTACCACTCTTGTAGGAGCATTATGAGACCAAGACTTTCTTGCAGTGAGAGAAAAGACCACCAATAACTACAGCATTCATGTTTTCCACCTCTTAAAGCCCAGATAAATGTGTGCATCTCTTTCTTGATGGCTCCAGTCAAGATTCTGGTGGTTCTGTAAGCCCAGTTTTGGTTAATAGCTACTTCTGATTCAATCACTAGAGAGCCAATTTCTATATATGTCACCTGATTCAATCACTAGTAGGCTAATCCAGTTTCCCAGGTGCCTGTGCACCTGGAGTAGGGTGCTGTCAGTCTAACACAATTACATAGATGAAGAGTAGAAATGGATTGGTGTTTAAACGAGAATGAGAGGGCTGAAGAGGTGGCTCAGAGGAAGAGTACTTGCTTGGCATGTGTGAGGACCCAAGTTAAATCCCCAGCACCATGCACAGAATTAAATACAGGAAAAACAAACCAGATGAAAAAGTAAAAATTCTCTCCCTCTTTTTCTTTAAAAAAAAGAAAGAAAATGAGAAATTTTATGCTCAGTAAAATGGAGAAAAGGGTAAACATAAAATTTCCCCTAGAAGTTACCAAGATGAAAGGAACATAAATATATTTTTACAACTTCTGTTACTTTTACTAGTTTATCATTTTCTAGTTTGGAGAAATCAAAGGAGATTTTTGTTTCAATACAGATTGTTAACAATGACAACAGAAATGATGAAAAGAAATGTATAGGGTGTCAGTCTTCATACTAGTTAGTCTTGTTTTATTAGCACTATCTTTGAACTCCATAATCAAAGTGATTTTTTTCATTTATGCATTTCCAATATAAAATGTTACTCATGTGGTGAATTCAGCTTATATACCTGCATTGGATTATCATATTAACAAACATTCTGGATTCTTTTTGACTGAAGATGCTATAGTTTGGATTTTGATTGTCACCCCAAAGCCCTGTGTTGAGGGCTTAGACTCTAGTCTGTGGTACCAGAGGGAGGTGGCAGACTTTAGAAGGTAGGGGTTAGTGGAAGGAAGTTAGGTCATTGGGTTCATGCCCTTGAAGGGGAGACTGGGATGCCATTCTCTTCCTCCCTCTCCTTTCAGGCGCCTTAAGATGAGCAGACCTCTTCCACTACATGCTCCAGCCATGACGTACTGTCCTGTGACGGGACCAAAGCAACAGGATAAAGCAACTGTGGACTGAAATCTGTGAAACCATGAGCCAAAATAAACTTTTCCTCCTCATAATTGATATTCTCCTGTATTTTGTCACAGTGACAGAAAACTGACTTACACAGAGGGTACCTAAGAGTATTAGGGGCTGGAGTGGTGGCTCAGGGTTACAGTGCTTGCCTCTCATGCACAAGGATGTGGGTTCAAACTCCAGCACTATATAAACCATGAAATGTTGGAGCAATGAAATCCACATGAAAAACTAAATAAAAATGATTCTTTCTCTCTCTCTTGCTGTCCCTCTCTCTCTTAAAAAAAAGAGTATATATTAGTCCAAATTTCCAGTTAATTACCACATTCCCTCTTACATTCCTCCTCTATAAATGCCTTTCCATACTTGCATTACAGATGACTCCTAAGCATTTCATAAAACACATGAATGAGCAGAGAAAAGAAAAATAGGGGTTCATCTTAAAGGATCCTATTTCTCTTCTGTAGTCTTTTTAAGAACTAGTAGATTGACCTTTGAGGCATTTTAATTGCAGTGACCATTTCCCAGTTTCCAGAACATAATTCCCAGGCATCTTCCTCTTGTATTGGATCTATTTAAAAACAAACAATAAATTAGGAGAATATTTTAAGTGTCACATAACTTGAAACTCAATCTATGTCTAAGTTATGGCTGGTTCCTAAAGACTTCATTGTAATGGTATGGGATTGGAATATTAGAATAATTTATGTGTGTTTATTAGCTAGCTTAATTCTATCGGCAATTTGAGACCAGAATTAGGAATGTTTGGGGATGAAACTGTTGGTCATCTTCAAGATATCCAGTGAAAACTATGCAGTCATTCAAACACAGCCTATGAAATCAGTGAACCCTGAAAGGAGTGCTAAAATATACTAAAATCTGTCAGTTAACAGATGGAATCCTGGGCAGAGTTAAGGAGCTGATGTTTCCAGATGCAGACTGATCTTTTTGTATGGCTAGGATTTAGTATTGTTATGTTCCAGAGTGCACTTCCAATGCTCAGTCAATAAATATTAACTCTCTTTCCCTTCCTCCCGGTGAAATGATGGTGATGAAAGAAAGAATATATACAAAAGCCTCAGAGAGGGATGTTATGTAACCCAAAGTCAAATAAATAACCCTTAAATTCCGAGATCTACCTTTAGCCAAACAAAGCTTTACTTATTGAAAAACAAAAATGTCACTACAGTGTTTTATGTTTTTCCCTATAAAACACCTATGAAAGTGACCCTCACTCCAAAGGGCATAATGTTCCTTTATACTCCTCCAAATATAGTTACATGCTTAAATAAGTCTTCTTTTAACCTCAAATTGAAGAGGAAAAAGATAATTTTTGTGAATGGAGGAGAGGCTACAACATACTTCTAGTAATAGTTATGTAATATAAATAAATAAATAAATAAATATATATACACACACACTACAATTATAAACATACATATATATATATATATATATATATATACACACATATATGTATATTTGTCTAGCAGTTACTCACAGATTAGTATTTGTGACAAAAGATACCCTGAACCTTTTCTTCACATTCCTCAGTTAGTTGTCAACACATCTCGTTAGAGAGCACACGTCCTGGACTCGAAAGTCTAGCTCTTTATCTGCCCCACTTTTCCCTAGCCAAACTCCAAACTGCTCCACCTTAGAGTTTGCATTTTTGATAAGCATACATTGATGATAATAAGGATAGTCATCATCACTTCTTTAAGATCTTGCATCTTTAATGCTATGTAAAAATACTAAATTGAAATTTAGGAATTCTGGTTTCCCACCTAACTCATTATTACTACTATTTTTTTTTTCTGAAGGGGTGACCCTCAGTTCTAAGACATCTATTCTGGGGAATGACAGATTGGAATAGACAGTCATGGTTATTGTCAAGTGTTGAAAGTATTATTAGAGTTGTGGACTATTTAAACAATACAACATGCAAACTCAATTTATTGTATATATATATATATATATATATATATAGAAACATAAACCTAACAATACACATCTGAAGAGAATGTGTTGACCTTTAGTAAAGAGGACAGTATAATAAGTTCACAAAGCAAATCAGAACAGATTTGGAAAACATCAATGCCATACACCATGTTCCTACTATACAAGAATTAATTGTTAATCAAGTTCCAAACTAAAATAGAAAACCTTCATACATTTTGAAGTTAAAAATGCAAAACTACATAATTATGATTGAAAGAAGAAAATATAATTGAGGTTAAAAATACCTAGGTGAACCAGAATAATGAAAATTCATAAAGTTGTGGAATGCAGAAAATACATGCTTAAGGGGAAGTTTATAGGCTTAAATTTTATATTAGAAGAAAACCAGAGAAAAATAGAAAGAAAAATAAGACAATGTTATAACTGCAGGGAAAGTAGAAGGAGCCAATAAGCATTTAAGAGCAAGAACCCACAATGCCACAAAACTGTACTTTGAGAATATAAAAACAACATTGATGATGCAATAATAAAAATAAGAATTAAGACAGTTTAAATTAACATTGTAATGAAAAGGAAAATATACAAACATTTAGGCAAAATTAAAAAGAATGTTAATACCATAGCTTTGCTAATAATTTTATAACCATGAACCAGTTTTCTCAATCTCAGCCCTGTTGACATTTGGGTTGAACAATTCTTGTGTGTGTGTGTGTGTGTGTGTGTGTGTGTGCGTGTGTGTGTTTTGTTGGGGAAAAGGGCTACCTTGTGCATTGCAGTGTACTACCAGCAACCTTCCTCTCTATCTACTAATTGGCAGTAGGATCTCCACCCCACACATTGTTGTCTGCAGACATGGCCAAATATTTTGTAGGAGGCAAGAATCCATGGGATGTTGGTCCCTTGTTCCAGGATTTCCTAGTTTAGTTCTCTGATTTGTAGAAATATTTGTTACTTTTAAATTGCTCTTGGGGGCATCTAGAACTCATTCCACATGTCTCTTTGACATTCCTCTGACATCATTCTTTGGATAAAGAGAACAGACTTTTGGATTTTGATTTGGTCACTTCCAGACTGAGCAATCTTTGGGGTATGTTTTTGTCTTGATAGTAGGAGAGTTAGAACACAGAAGTCATGATTCTTTTAAAATTTCACAAATTATAGGAAGTATAGAATGCTTGGCATACTGTAGGCACTCAATTAATACATGCCCCACCTCTATGCCTTTGTGTGGTTTCATATCCAATCTAGAAAGTTGCTCGAAGCTGAGGAGGTGGCCAAGGGATGTTTGTGATTACATGTAGCTGATCTCCTCATTTTGTGTGCTGAGGGTAATGCTACCCAGCTCACCAATGCTCTCTGGCACAAAATTCATCTAGGAGGATACAGGCATACGAAGCACTCCAAGGTCTGTCTGGGGGTTGGCTGCCCTTAGTTAGACTGCCTGCCCTTCTCTAGTGTAGGGAAAAGAGGTCATGTGCCTTGGGACAGGGACCAAACACTTGCATATACTTGCTTTATGTCAGTGAGAGCTGAGAATTCTCTCTGAGTGGTTGGTAATTAAAGCAGCTCTCCAAGAAATCCTTCTACTGCCATTACACAGTATATTGTGTGAGTTCATTTCTTGGGAGTAGTTAGCAACTATCTGGTGGATAGTTTTGCTCTGACTGAGAGATGAATTCCACCTTTTCACCTTTGTGAAATTCTTCCACTTTATGATTTTTTCACACATATAATTTATTTCATCTGTCTTTCAAAAATTGACAATGACTGTTTCTCCCCAGTGATTTATTCTGAATAACTCAGGTTGAATTCCTTTTAAATGATGAGGAAGAAGTTTCTTTTAAAAAGTAAATTTTTATTGGTGCAGTATAATTATACATAATAGTGGGGTTTATTGTTACATATTCATGCATTCACACACTACAACAATATAATTTGCTCAATTTTGTAGAAGTTTCTTTTCCTTAAATTAAAAGTCAAAATATTCATTTATTCATCTGTATATTTTCAATGAAATATTCTTGGAAAAAAAATAAAGAAGGGAATTGTCATTTTCTGTCCTATTTAGTAAACAGGTATTTTAGGATTCCAGAATTTATATATGGAAATAAATTTTCAAAGTAAGTTAAATATTTCTCCCCAAGGAAATTTGAAGCAATTTACTCCAAAAGTTCACCTTCTTCTAATCTTCCCTGAATAGGGAAAACAGCTTAGAATCATAGAAACACAAAATTGAATTCAAGAAGGCTCTCTATCTGTGTTTCACATACAGATCAGTATCATCATTTTGGTTGAGAGTGCAAAGCTACAAGGATGCAGCAAGTATGTGGAAATCTCATACCCAAGCTCCCAGATAAGGTAGTAGTATTTCAAAAATTGTTGCACTTATGAGAAGTTCTGATATATTTTTATGTCTGAAATTTTGATCCAGATTCTGAATGACATTACAGGTCATTATTTCAAATGTCCCCACAAGGAATCTCACAGAAACCTATCATTGAATGAAATGTTATTCGAAAATATTTTTTCTGGGGTTGAGACGCGTCTACAGAAATGTAGAGTGCATGAATCTGATTCAATACAGGTGCAACTATATTGTAAAATGGGAGAAGCTAGTTTGCAGGTGTTTATTATTAATTTCTCTTTTCTAGTTCTGTTGATTCATTCGTCAACTCTGAGTGCAGCTTCAGAATAATTTGCCCTTGCAGATGGCAAAGGTCCATTTCTTTCATTTCCATCTAGTACAAAAGAACTGTTATGATTATTTTTTGGCAGAGCAAAAGTAAATTTCTTCTCAGTGTGAGTAGGGTTTGACTGTGTTGCTGATGCGTTGTTTGGAAGTTACATCCAGAGTGTGTTGGTTCCCAGTCCTTGGGGCTGTGTCTGCACAGGTGTCAATGGTGTTATATCAATGTGGGTGTTGTTGATGAATTGTTATGTTTTTCAATCCAAGCATTCTTCCTTTAGCGTCATTATTGATTTAAAAGTCAAGCAGGCACATAGTATGTCATAAATATCAATAATTATTTTGTTTTACTAAAATACATTGAGGTTCAAGAAGTTAGATATATGAGTCAGAGGATTCTGGGATTTCCCCACAACTAATAGATAAGATGTGAAGAAATTTCATCTAGTTTGGATATGGAAGTTTATAATGTTTATTGAAAACATTATAAATTAAAGCTTGCCTCTTTAGGCTCATATTGGAAGATTATGTTGCAATTTTAAAAGTATTAAATTTTTTTATAAAACTTTACAATGAGCTTAATTAAAATTTGATTTAGCTTGCCTGATTTGCCAGATATTGATAATTTAACCAGTAATCATACTTAACAAATCACTAGATTATTGCTATTTACAAAATTTCCAATATTAAAATATCACATATAAAGAAGTCTTTTTAATATAATTGAAATAAATATATATGTCCACTTGGATAGCACTATTTATTATTTTTTGACTTCCCATATGCATTATTAGTTGAAGTTTATTTTGCATGCTTTAAGTTTCACAAAAAATTTATTTGGAAAACAAAAAATATTTCTCTGTTAGCCTTGCCACATCCTTTGTAGAGGTTATCTGATGGGTCAGAATCAAGCACTGTAATTTTATTTAGAAAACATGTCACTTCTTGAATTGAATAATGAATACAATGACTTTATATTTTAAAATTATAATTTTCTTACCCAAATGCACTTATTTTCATTCCTGTCCAGTAACAGTCATTTTTGGGGTCATGAACATTTTGGTCACTCTCTCTTCCACTCAAGCTACCTTACAGAACACATGAATCTATTAAGAGAAGTCATGGAGGGTGGGAGAACTACAGCCTGCTTTGGCCCCAGGCAACCTGTGCCCATCTGCAGGACCCTGGAAGCCTGATGTGCTCACACTCACCATCATCTATCAGATATGGGTTCATATTCTGTCCTGTATTATCATCTGTGCAGAACTAACCCTCTTCAGCACTTATCACAAAAGGAGTTC
>PVKS010023700.1:18800-32242 GCA_004027875.1 Aplodontia rufa | reverse complement strand
AGTGGGGGGCCGGAAGTGCAGGTGGGGGGTGTGAAGACGGCAAGGGTTCCCCGGAAATGGGACTGGGGGCCCGGAAACCGGGAGAGGGGAGGCTCCGGGCCGGGGACGGCCCGGAAATGGAAAGTAGGGAGCAGCTCGAGTGACAACAGTTGTGGGAAGCGAGGGTCCGAGGAGGGAGCGGCCGGACTGACTTTAGCCCGCAGTAAGGGGTTTCCTGCCCGGGGGGACGGTTGGGGGCGGGCGAGCTCGGCGTCGGGGCTGAGGGAGGATGGCGACCGGAGGGTTGGTGGGGCACGGGAAAGGCCGCGAACTTGGCTGAGGGGCACGGAGCGCCATCCTTCGCCGTGAGTGGAATGGGAGTTGGTGGATGGGGAGGGAGGTGGGCCGGTTGTCACCGGGAGTCAGGCGATTAATTTATTTATACGGGGATTACATAAAACCTATTAGAGCGTTCGCCCGTCCGTCCCTCCCCGAAGTGAGTGGCGTTCTGGTGCGGACACTAGTTGGAAGAGAGCTCCGAGCCGGAGGGTGGTGAAATCCCCAGCCCTGCCCTCCTCGGAGTGGGAGAAAACCCGCACTTTAAAGCACATGCGGATCGGAAGGGGTAGCTTGTGCGGTGAGGAGAGGGCAAAAAGGGCTGCCTCCCGACCCCTAAGGACTGTTTTTGATCCAGCCGCTTTACTTGGAGCGGAATGGAGCTGGAGTCTGGCGGCGGGGGCAGTTGAGTTGCTTGGCTGCTTAACGTGGGGAGGAACCGTGCGCGTGTAGCCCTGAGGGTGTGTTGGGGGTGCTGCTGACAGCGGACGCCCAGCTGCCCTCCTGCCTCTCTTCCCGTCGGCGCTCCCGAACTCCCTTGGCCTGCCAAATCACCCGATCTCCAGGCTTCCCTCGGCTTTGTAGGCCCTTTAGTGTGTATTTAACTTTTATTCCTCTCCAGAGTCTTACTAGATATTTTTTGGCATTTATTTAAAGACCTGGCAAGTTGAGGCTCAGAATCTTCTCTAAAAACAAGAAAAAATACGTGGTAGAAATTTGAAAGAGCTATTGAGTCGGGTAAAAACCGGGCGCTGGGAACAAAGGTCCTAGTTGTGTTAGGAAAAAAAAGGCAGGAGGCCTGTGTATGAGGCCTTGTGTGTGTCGCATCTGCTGGAGGTGGGGACAGTTAGGGTTGAGGAGTGGAGTTATCACAGGTTTAGAGACAGTAAATTGTAGAGAGTTTTAGTGAGGCTTATTTTCATATGCACAGCATGAAAAGACATCAAGATTAAATGTTGGAATAAACATCAATGTTAAGTTTTGGAGTAAACACAGTTTCCAGTTCACTTCTTGTGCCATGTTCAGCCCCACAAATGCAGAGCTGGTGTAGGTTCCTAGTATCTTGAGAGATTGCAGAGTTTTAAATTTGATTTACTTTATTCTTAAGAGCATATTAACATGGTTGGGTTTGTGGGCTTTGTATACATGTCTGCCTTTCTATGGGGTACCAATATCCAAAAGAATTATAAACAGTAATTAAGAATTACCATTGTTTCCATCTGCTCACTTTTTTCAGGAAAGAGTGGTTTTAAGCTTGCTCAGCTGACATTTACTGTTTAATTTGTGTCTGTGATATCAGGCATTTTTAGTTTTTTTTTTCATTTTCTGAAAGTTTAACTTCTGACATTTAGAGTTCCAGAAGGTATTATAATAAAATTATATTTTAAAAATAAACGAACAGGGTGCTAGACTAGTGTAGAACCAATGCTTTCACCTGGCATAGTAAATTTGGAGTAAAGTTTACTTTTCACCTCCAGCTTTTAAGATTACTATATTTATGTTATTTAGATGAGATTTTATGATCCTATTTTCAGAACTTTATCCTAGCAAAGAAGACACATCACTGCCTTAGGAATTCACACACTGCCTGTTAGTAACAGTGACCTTGAGCTAATCACTTAACCTATCTGGTCTACATTTGTTTTATCTGTAAAATGGGGATGGCTAATTACTATTTTTACCTCCCCAGGTGGTTTTGAGACCTGATATAATGGCTGTGAAAAAAGTCATTATAAGTACTATAATAAAAATATATTATTGTTGGTTTTACAAAGTTGCATTATCCATTTTGGAATAATTGAAAAAAAAATAAGGTACAGCTTCTCACCAGTGGTGGTGGTCATCATCTGTAAAGTATGTTGAGGATATGAAATGTAGCACTTTATAGATAGAAACTGCTGCTTAATTAGTAGTGGAACTTGGGCACACATTTTGTCTGTTAGATTAATTTTTAAAAAATTTTCGTCAACATTTCAGATGCTTTTTTTATATATTCTGAATAAGCTTGCTAATCATATTTAGAGAAACTTCAATTTTGTGTTTTATTATTGACAACATACCTATTCTGGTTTGTGGTTCTGATGAAATTTACTTTCTAAATATCAAGAGATTACATTTAAGAATTCTGACTTTTGGTCTCTGTTCTCTTTATAAAATCTAGAGAACTCCCCTTGTAAGTAGTTGAGTGGGGTCATTTTGAACAAGTGTTGCTCCTTTATTTTTCCCTATTTGCAGAGGTAATTTTATGAACTTAAGTCAAAACAGCAACCTACTTGTTGCTTTTCTTTTTCACTACAGTTGTTTCTTGTCTGTTGCAAGCCTAGTTGTGTTAGGAAAACACACTAGTGTCCAGAGGATATAAAGAATAACTTCACCCCTTCAGCTCACTTCCTCCAGCAAACTTCTACTTTATCTGTTTTTTTCTTTGTATTTCTTGGTAATCTATATATACCTCATTTCTAGATAATAATGCTGCATTTGTTGAAATATGTTGCTTTTGTTTCCCCAACTGGATTATAGGCTTCCTGAGGGTAAGAATTATTTCAAATCATAAACCTGATTGAAAAGTAATTTCCATTTTCATTCCCACTCCAAATCAGTATTATTAGCCCTGTCTGGCCAAGTGTGCAGTCTTATGCTTGGAAGGGTTCTCTGCCCTCACAGATTGTTCAGAATGCTTCCTGTGGTTTGATTTAGTGACTGTGGCCTCTTTACGTTGTTAATTGTCACCTATGTGTTTCAGTATTAAGCCAGTGGATTATTTTGTGCCTCTTTTTCTATAGGCCAAGCTGCAGTTAACAGGGCCAAGCCTGAAGGGAGTCCAGGCCAGATAAGATGGAAGAGTAAGAATCTGGTGGATATTACACAAAAAGTATGATTTGTAGTTGTATTATCTTAATGTTTGCAGATTTTTTCCCCCCATTCTTGGGGTTTGAATTTAGGAGTGCTTTACCACTAAGGTACATCCCCAACTATTTTTTTTTCTTTTTATTTTGAGAGAAGGTCTAAGCAGGTTATCCAGGCTGTCTCCACACTTCTGATCCTCTTGCCTCAGTCTCTGGGATTACAGGTGTGTACCACCATACCCAACAGAGATGGGGTTTTGGGGCAGTGATAGTATCTTGAGGGCTTTGACATTATTAGATTAATGTATTGATAGATTAATAATTTCATATTAATGAGAAGAAATAGAAATTTGGGATCACCAACAAATTCTTGAGATTGCAGATTTGCACCACCACACCCAATTTTTTAGTCTCATTGATTAAAATTAATTTGGCTAATGTTTTGTATTTTATTTTATTTTTATTTATTTATTTTTTAAAATATGGAACGCTTCATGAATTTTCGTGTCATCCTTGCACAGGGGCCATGCTAATCTTCTCTAGCATTCCAATTTTAGTATATGTGTTGCCGAAGCAAGCATAATGTTTTATATTTTAAAAAGTGTGGTTCTTTAATCTAGTATCCTATTGATAATTTCAGATTATTGACAGAAGTTGCTTCCTAGATTGACATAAGTCTGTTCAGTAGTTTTTCACCTTTTATATTTTGGTTGTTTCTTGTGATTTCTTTAAATTGGAATTGGCCAGAAGTAAAAGGAATTTATTATTCAGGCTTATTTGCTTTGTCTTGAGTGTGCAGAAGCTGTGGTAACAGTTTCATGATCATACTTGATATAAGAAGTCAGAGCCTTGGGTGGAAAGGTTGCCTGCTACTCTTGTGTTTTCGATAGTGATGAATGGCACTGTTCACTTGAGTATCTGATTTGAAGAGGAAAGGTTGCAGTTCTGCTATGCTTTTTCCATTTTTTGTGATCTTGGGCAAATAATTTTTTTCTGTGTTCCAGGTGCCTGATCTGAACAATTTGGTTATACCACTTTAGAGTTAATTGCTGTTTATCTAATAGTCACTATATTTAGGAGATTATACAGGTATGAATTAGAACACAAGACTCTTCCTAGAACATACTTCTATGAATAAAAAAATATGTATTTTAAGTATATAATTGGATTCTTTAGTTGAGTATAAATTCTTTGAAGACAATATTCCCCCTTCAAGCCCTTCTATCTAGCTTAACTGGCCCAAGACAGGGCCAGTTTTGAAAATAAGCCTTTTGGGGTTGGGGATTTAGCTCAGTGGCAGAGCACTTGCCTAGCACATGCAAGGCCCGAAGATCGGTCCTCAGCCCTGGAAAAAAAAAAAAAGAAAAGAAAATAAGCCCCTTTTGAGAAAAAATAAGATAGTGGGGGCTAGAGTGGTGGCTCAGTGGTTATGGTGCTTGCCTGACATGCATGAGTACATGGGTTCAAACCCCAGTACCGTGTACACAACAAAGTGTTGAAGCAACGAAAGCCATGTGAAAAACTAAATAAAATTGATCCTGTCTTTCTCATTGTCCCTGTCTCTTCAAAAAAAAAAAAGATAGTGTAAGGAAAATGTTTTGTATTTTATTTTGTTTTGTTCCACATTCTGCATCATAGTTAATGTTAAAATGGTCTTGAAAGCTTTTTTTGGTTGTTGTTTTTTGGTTTTTATGTTACCAGGATTGATTCCAAGGGTACTGTACCACTGATTCACATCCCCAGCTTTTTTTTTTTTTTTTTTTTTTTTTTTTTTTTTTTTTTTTTTTTTTTTTTTTTTGATTTTGAGACAGGGTCTCAGTAAGTTGCCAAGGTTGGCCTTGAACTTGAAATCCTCATGTCCTCAAACTCTGTAGTCACTTGGTTTAAAGGCATGTGCCACTGTGCCTGGCTGATTTTTGGGAAGATTTTTTAATCAGATAAGTATGTATTACAGACTGCAAGTCTTTTAAATAATGTATATTTAAGAAAAGTCGGCAACAGTTTTGACTCCATCTCAAAATAAAATAAAAAGTTCTGTGGCTGCAGCTCAGTGGTAGAGTGCCAGTGGGTTCAGTCCCCAGTATCGCATACAACCACAAATCAGAATAAACCATTTCATGTTGTTCTTTAATTGCCCATTATTTGCATTTTTTTTTTTAAAGAGAGGAACAGTGAAAGAGTTTTATTTAGTTGTTCATGTGGCTTTCACTGCTCTGAGACTGTTTTGTATGTGGTGGTGGGGTTTGAACTCATACTTGAGTATGCCAGGCAAGCTCCGCAACTTCTGAGCCACCACTCCAGACCCTGAAACTTAGCTTTAAAAAGAAAAAAAAATTTTTTTGAGATGGTTTAGTGGTGTTGCCCTGGCTGGTTTCCTAAATGTGGGCTAGGCATTCCTTTTGCCTTCAGCATCCTGTGTAGCTGGGACTGCTACCACCTTCTTCATCATGCCAGACTAAATATTTCATCAATTAAAAGTTGCATTGAGGACCTAAATGTGTTTTGTTACAACACTAAATTAGGGTTTCCAATGAATTTGTAATTGTATGGATCTTTTATTCTTTAGCTTATTGGGTTTTTTTCTTTGTATAGAGGTTGTATTTCTAGAAATATGCTGTTATTTCCCAAATTTTTTTTTTTTTTTTTTTTGGTACTGGAGATTGAACCCAGTGTTGCTTAACCACTGAGCAACATCCCCAGCCCTTTTTTCTTTTTTCTTTTGAGACAGGTCTGAGTTATACAGGGCCTTGCTAAGTTGCTGAGGCTGACTTCGAACTTGGTGATCCTCCTGCCTCAGTCTCCCGAGTGCTGGGATTACAGGTGTGTGCCACTGCATGGGTTTTGAAGATTATTTATAAGCTGAAATATGTCAACAAGCCTTCATGACTTGAAGTTACTAGTATTTCAGTGTGTATTTTAATCAACTTGTTGGCTTTCATAACCTGAGTTGTATCCTGACTTCAGGACTCTTATTCTACCTGTGGGCAGCACTCTGAATAAGTACATTTACCTTGTATTATCTTAAGGTCAGATTAACTCAACTTAAAGTCCTCATGCTAGTAAATATATGTGGAAACCTGAAATGACTTTTTATGGAGAGTACATCTAAAGTTCACCATTGATTTGTAATTTAAGTTGCTTTGTATTCCAAGGGAGCAGGTTCAGGGAGATCATACAGAGGACCTCTCTCTTGTTTTTTCCCCTTCAAAAACCAAGTTTTTTCTTTCTTTTCTTTTTTTTTTTTTTTAAGGGAGTACTGGGGATTGAACCCAGCACTTAACCACTGACGTATAACTCCAGCCCTTTTTATTTATTTGTTTTTAGAGAGAGGGACAGTGAGAGAATCAGTTTTATTTAGTTTTTCATTTGGCTTTTTTTTGCTCTGATACTTGGTTGTATATGTGGTGCTGGGGTTCGAACCTGGGTCCTTGCGCATGCCAGGCGAGCGCCATAACTGCTGATCCACTGCTCTGTTTATTTTTTGAGACAGGGTCTCACTAAGTTACTCAGGGCCTCACTGAGTTGCTGAGACTGACTTTGAACATGTGATCCTCTTATCTCATCCTCCGGAGTTGCTGGGATTACAGGTGTGCACCATAAGACCAAGTTCTTGTAGTTGTCTTATAAGTAGTAAACACGTGAAAATGCTATTAAGTTCTGTAGCTTCAATGTTCTGTCAGTCCACCCCCCTGCCCCCACTTTTGGCTGTAGTGAGATTGAATTGCTGTTCATGTTAGAACACACTCAGGAACCTCTTAGCATTCTTACCCTTGCTTTTATTATTTTGTCTACCTGAATTGATATTCCTCCCTTATCCTGTATCTCTTATAGCTTCATGTGCACATTTAATTTTCCTCTGGTAACTCTTGAAAGATTTTACTCTTACACTGTTCCCTCTCAAATAACATTTTACTGAATTTACAGTTTTTCTATTCTGTCTTATACAATCAGTTGTTTTTAACTAGATCTTTGGCTGCTTTTTGAGGGAGAGGGTGTAGTGGGGATTGAACCTAGAGGTGCTTTACTGCTGAGCTACATCCCTAAGTTGTGAGGCTGGTTTCAAACTTAACCTACTAACTCAGCCTCCACTCCTGGCTAGATCATCTTTAGCTTTTTTAAATTTTTTTGGTACTGGTTATTTGAACCCATGGGGTACTTTACCACTGAGTGACATCTCCAAACCTTTTTATTTTTTCAAAATATTTAAACAGAGTCCTGCTAAGTTGTGTAGGGCTTCACTAAATTGGTGAGACTGGCCTTGATTGAATTTGAGATCCTCCTGCCTCAGCTTACTGAATGGCTGGGATTACAAGCATGTCCCATATACCCAGGTTAAGCTTTGGCTTCTTGCGATAGAGATCTTTTCTGTGCTTTGTGCCTGTGCACAAAGCTCCCAACAATCATTATTTGATAAGAGTTTGTAAGTGTCAATGATAAGAGTTTGTTTTGCTCTATCAAACAGTTATGTTGTTAGATGATATTAGCATTATTTGTTAAAATTTGCTGTTAACTTATTTTTATTTTTTCAGGGATTGGTACCTAAGTGTAAGGTATAAATATATAAATATTTGTATCTTGGATTGAACATCGGGGTGCCTAATCACGGAGCAACATCCCTAGCTTGTTTTCTTTCTTTTATTTTGAGACAGGGTCTTGCTAAGTTGCTTAGGGCCTTGAAGAGTTGCTCAGGCTGGCTTTAAACTTGTGATCCTCTTGCTTAAGCCTCCTGAGTTGCTGGATCCACCACACCTAGCTAAAACCAACCACTTTTGAGGAATTGTTAAGACACTAGAATATTTTATAACTTGTCTACCTCAAATTTATCATTTGGTAGATGATACTTTATTAGTGCATATTTTCTTACTGTTTGACAGTACTGTGCTGGGAGGAATGCAAAAGGTACTTAAAACTTAGTCATTGAGTCAGGCACCAGGGCACATGCAGTAATCCCACATGCTCTGGAGTCTAAGGCAGAAGGATAGCAAATTTGAAGCAAACTTTAACTTTTTAGTGAGACCTTGTTTCAAAAAATAAAAAGATTTAGGGATGAAACTCAGTGGCAGAGCACCTCTGTGTAAAAACAAATCCTTGTCTTCTGAGTTCTGGTAGGTTTCACATAGCTGATCCATAACTTACTAGATCGTAACTTTTCTTCAACTGTATGTAGGGTTAGGGGTGTAGCTTAGTGGCAGCGAACATGCCTGTGTTAGCATGTATGAAGCCCTGGGTTCAATTCGTAGCACCAAAAACAACAGCAACAATAAAATATCCCTCCAAAACACCAAATAAAATAGCCCCAAAATTCTATTGTAGGAGTACAATATTTAGTATAGAAAAGTATTCTTTAAGTATTTAATTTTTCATGTGGCTTTTGTTGCTCGGATGCTCCATTGTGTATGTGCTGCTTGGGGTTTGAACCCGCTTCTTCCCCCACGCCAGGCAAGCGCTAAAATTGCTGAGCCACAGCTCCAACCCCCCTGTAAGTATACTAAATGCAGACTTTGTGCATTTAGAAAACCTGATACAAGAATTAAATAGGTGAATTAGGGCATGATTTTTGGATTTACTAAATAAATGGAACCACCTTCCGTTATACAGATATTTCATCAGCTAATGAGTACATCTGTTTCCATTCAAGACCTGTGTTCTTGGAGAATGATGAGGAGAAATGAGATTTTTTATTATTTTTAGAGAGAGAAAGAATCAGTTTTACTTAGTTTTTCATGTGGCTTTTGTTGATCCAACACTGTTGTGTACATGGTACTGGGGTTTGAACCCAAGTCCTCATGCATGCCAAGCAAGTGCTGCAACTGCTGAGCCACCGCTGCACCCCCCCCCCCGAAATGAGATTTATGAGATCCCTTATCTGAAAATGTGTTTTCTTGTAGAAGAGTTCAAATTTATGAAAATGGAATATGACATTTCATATCATGCATGTTTGTTATGAAATACAAAAATGAGTTTTATGTAGTGGGTAGTTAGAAGTAGATCAATTCTGAGCTGGGCTGAAGTTATTGAGGAAGACCTGCAGAGAGGAGGGACTTGAACTGGCTCTGATTGGGGTCCATACGAGAAGAAAGGAGAGCGAGAGATTAAAGATGTAATTGTGGCCAGGATCCAGGGTAAGGTTAATAAGTCCTCTAGAGTAGGGATCACTATTTATGAAATAACAGAAATTTTGGTTGAGATTATTGAGGTTCTTACAGATAATGTTGTTTTTTTTTTTAACTACTGGGGTTTTGGGTGTTTTTTTTGGTATTTGTTGTTTTTTGAAATTTAGAGTGTTATTTAGACCTAATCATGATTTTTATTTTAGTTGCTCACTTAGTAATTTTTCAGTTACGTAGGAGAAATTTTTGCTTAGCATAATGTAAAACAGAAATGATGTTTAAGATAAATGAATTGTGGTTCAAAAATTTATGTACTTTTTTCCTCAGTGCTGAGGATCAAACCTAGGGCGTTGTGCGTGCTAAGCAAGTGCTTTACCACTTAAATACTACACTAATCTAGAAATTTATATACTTTTAAATGTACAAATTAATGTTCCCAAGTTTCATCCAATTAATTTTTTTCTGCTTAGTACAGGGGATTAAACTCAGGTATGTTGTGCCACTGAGCTACATCCTCAGCCTTTCTTATTTTTTATTTTGAGATAGGGTCTTACTAAGTTGCTGACCCTGGCGTATGATTTGTGAACAGCCTTCCAAATTGATGGGATTATAGGCTTGTGCCACTGTGCCTGGCACCCTTTTACGTTTATAAAAGTATGTTTGACAGGCTTTTATAATTGAGGTTAGATCATGGCTAACTGAAAACTAAAGAAAAATGTTTAACTTTCTTTAGCAACTTTTATTTCTAGCATATTCTTGTCGACTTTGTTGATTGTAGTTTAGATTAATTTGATTCTTTATGGAAATAGCAGAGGTGGGTAGCTAGCTACCTGCTAGTATAATTTTATGGTTCAAAGTTATACTTGTTTGTGGAGTCAGGAAGGTTGTATAGTCCAATATTTATGGGATTTTGTGGACTTCAGAATTGGAACGTGTGTGGTCTATTTTGCTGTTACAACAGGTAAGAGGGTCTATTTTTTTGCAAAGCAGACTTGAGCTTCATGTGTATTTCCTTTGCAAAACATTTGTTTTTATTTCCTATACACCAAGGAAAAGCAGTTTAGTCCCCTTCCATCCCAGATCCAAATATAATTTTTGCCTTTATCTTGGTGGATGGCAGAAATTAATTAAATTCTGAGAAAATTTTGTAGTCTTAACTTTGTGATCATACCTGTTTGCTAATTTGTCATTTGTAATTAGGAAAACAGTTTGACTTAAATACTTTCAGAAAATCAGTGTTAATTGTAGAGTTTATCTCTCTCTTTTTTTTTTTTTATTTCTCACCTTGCCTTTTGAAAAGTTTGGCCTTCTAGTTGCAGCTTATGAGGTAAGACTTGGAGAATTTCAGCCTTTGGTGTGTGCTGTAAGATAATCTGCTACTGCCTCTTCTAACCATCTAATATTACCTTTCAGCTGCCTGTACATTAGGGCAAGCTTTTTTCCCCTAGGCATTTCTCTTTACACAAAATAAGGACTGAAAGGAGTTAATGAATAGATGATAGGCCATCGTTTGTTGTTTTCTTTGTGGCACAGTTTTAATTGATAAATTTTTTGAATCATTAAGAAATTGGTAAACTTAGGTTTGCTAGAGTAGAATTCTTCTCTTCTGTAGGATGTGCCTACCACCTAATTCCTTTGTTTACCTTGTATTCAGCCTTCTGTGTTAATTTATTTTTTTTCTTAAAAATACTAAGATTGTTTAGAATTGCATGACTATCTTCTGAGAGTTTACTACATTTTGAGAAGCTTAGAACTTTTTCATGATGCCTCTGCTGAGTTTACTTAGGTTGCTTTTTCTTATTTTTTTTTTTTCTAAAGAGAAAGGGACAGTGTGAGAATCAATTTTAGTTTTTCATGTGGCTTTCATTGCTCCCACCCTGTTGTGTATGTGGTGCTGGGGTTTGAACCCATGTCTTCTTCCAAGGTAGGCAAGTGCTATAACCACTGAGCCACTTCTCCAGTCCCTTAAGTTTTTAATGTGAGTGTAAAATATTTGGGAAGTTTTCCTTTTTTTCTTACTTTTTGGTAACTCAGACCTCGTACATACTGTGCAAGTGCTCTACCCCTGAACTTCATCTCTGACCCTCCATATTTTCTTTTTTCTCCCCCCACCCCCAGTACTGGGAATTGAATGGAGGGGTGTTCTACCACGGAGCTATACCCCCATCCCCTTTTTGTTTTTTTATTTATTTTTGGAGAGAGAGAAAACCAATTTTTTTTATCTGGCCTTTGTTTCTCCAGTGTTAGTTGTGTATGTGATACTGGGGTTTGAACACACAGAGGCAAGTGCTCTAACCACTGAGCCACTGTTCCATCCCCCCTTTTATTTTTATTTATTTACTTTGCAGTACTTCTTTATGGAAATAGCAGAGGTGGGTAGCTAGCTACCTGCTAGTATAATTTTATGGTTCAAAGTTATACTTGTTTGTGCAAGTATAACTTTGTTTGTGCAAGTATACTTTACTGCAACCCTAAGTTGCAGTAAAGCAACTTAGGGTTGCTTTACTGCTGAGCTATATTCTCAGACCTTCTTGTTTTGAGAGAGGGTCTTGGTAAATTGCTCTGGTGGACCTCAAACTTGCATTCCTTCATCTTCATAGTTGCCTGGATTACAGGAAGGTGTTTATCACTATGTCTGGCTTAATTTTCTTTTTTTTAAGTCTACAAAGACAGGTTTGAGAAGGTGGATTTCTCCATACCATCTTCAAATTACATGGTAGAGTTTTAGCTGAGAGTAGATCATTGTAGTAGATGTCATAGATGACTACAACAAGATGAACTTAGGTTGTTGATTACTAGTTGATTGATGTTGGGCAATTTACATAAGTTAGAAAAAAGCTTCTCCGGAGTCTTCAAGTTTCTAATGGGAAAGTGAGATTCTAGTACATTGCTCACAGTTAAGTGATCAAATAGTAGTTGTTAAATTGTGGGGTTTTTTTTTGACTAGTATATTGTATCCCAGATGGAGTTTAATAGTAGCTTTTATTTTTTTAAATGATGCCTTATTTTCAGAGTTGATATAAAAATATAAAATCATACTCAACAGGGTGTGAATTTATTATTTTTAGGATTATAATTTAGATGTTCAGAAAATTTAATGGACAACTAAAACCTAAAAGATTTTAAAAAACTGAACTGGATTAATATAAAGTGGTTAGAAAATTTTGGGGGAGTTGGTTTCTAAATTTGATCCAGGTTCAAAATTTTTTTTTCACTGCTAATTATAGTATCCTAGACTAAAGTGTCAAATAAGTGCAATGTTAACAGTGTTAAGTGGCTGTTTTTTTATGTCTTTATTAAGGAGAGAGAGAATCAATTTTATTTTTTCATCTTGCTGTTCTCTGATGCTTCGTTGCGTACGTGATGCTGGGGTCTTAACCTAAGTGCTTGCGCTTGCCAGGCAAGCACTCCAGCCATTGAGCCACTGCTGCAGGCCCTGTGTCTTTATTTTAATAAAATCTCAGACTTAAAAATCAAGTTTTTGTTTTTTCGTCAGATGATAAGTTGATAAATTCTTTTAAAACTTTTTTAAGAGCGGGGGAGAGAGAATTTTATTTTTTTTATCTGGCCTTTTTTTCTTGGACACTTAATTGTGTACATGGTTTGAATCCAAGTCCTCATGCATGTCAGGCAAGCGCTGCAACTGTTGAACCACTGTTCCAGCTACTTCTTTTAAATTTTAAAGTTTTAAAAATTGTTTTTCCTTAAGAAATATAAAAATCTGCTGAAAAAAGATCAATACAGTGGATATTTTTCTACCTGAGGGTCTTTACCAGTTCTTACATACTCGTTGACTTAGCAGAGTGTTCTGAATGCATTGTAATATTTTGTTCCTTATTCTTGGTCATTTTTTCTGAACGTTGGTTTGTTAAACTGAACTTTAAGACTCTCTTGGCAATTGAAGTTTCCTACTTTTGATTGACCTTTACCTTGCATAGTGAGTGGGCTTGAATATTTAGGCCCTATGGGGGCACACCCTACTCGCTAGATTTTAATACATATTGAATTGGAGAAGTGCTTGTTAAGTTCAGAGTGAGGCTTGCATGATGTGGCCTTCAGAGAGTGATGATGGGGCTGGAGTGCACCACATACACAACTAAGTGTCAGAGGATCAAAGACCAAATGAATAAGTAGAGTTGAGTTTCTTTCTCTTCCTCTCTTTTTTTTTTTT
>PVKS010023700.1:0-11526 GCA_004027875.1 Aplodontia rufa | reverse complement strand
TTAAAAGTTTTATTAACACTTTGCATATTTGGAATGTAGTTTCTTTTGAAGACTGTATGTATTGCTGGGTGTGGTGGTGCACTCCTGTAATCTCAGCAGCTAGAGAGGCTTGCACGTTCAGGAGGATTGCAAGTTCAAAGTCAGTCTCAGCAACTTGGCCAGGCCCTAAGCAACCTACCAAGACTCTGTCTCAAAATAAACAAAATGTCTTAAAACAAAGAAAGTGGCTCAGTGGTAAAGCACCCATGGGTTCAATTCCTGTTGCCCCTTGCAACAAAAAGAAAAAACTGTGTATGTGTGACTGGGCACCTTGGTGTATGCCTATAATCTCAGGGCTTTGGGAGGCTGAAGATGGAAGATCAGAAGTTTATGGCCAGCCTGGGCAACTTAGTTGAGACCCTGTCTCAAAATAAAAAATAAAAAGGGCTGGGGATGTTAGTGGTAGAGCGCCCCTGGATTCAATCTCCAGTACTCAAAATAAAAATAAATTGTAGGAGTGAATTATGTATTTAGATACAATTGTTAAGGAGGTTTCAGGCTTTTCTCTGAGTCCCATTCTCAGTGATTTCCTGTATACTTATTCATACCCCTAGGCCTTTCTGAAGTTGTTTATGTCTGGTATACCCCTTTGGTGGTCATTTCATTTCACACTTCACTGCTGGGGTAATACTATATTTTAATCCATAATAGTCTCTGTATATTTCCAACCCTTAAAGGACTTGTGTTGCTCTTTTGGAGTAATACATACAATGTAGTCCATCATCTTTTACTCTAATTATTTGGTTTTCCATTGGTCAGGCTCCCAAGTGCTTTTTTTATTTTTATTTTTATTTTTTTAAAGAAAGAGGAGACAGAGAGAAAGACTCAATTTTTATTTAGTTTTTCATGTGACTTTCATTCCATGGACACTATGTTGTGTATGTGGTGCGGGAGTTTGAATTTGTGTACTCACACATGCAAGCCAAGCACCTTAACCGCCGAGCCACCGCTCCAGCCCCCAGAGTTCTTAATGTTTCATGAATCCTCCCAAAGATTCTAATATCACCACTATCTGTCCATCTCACTTTGAATTATCTTTAGAAGAGGGCTAGGGCTGGCTGATGTGTCTGCAGAGCATAGGGCAGAAGTTTTTCACTACAAACTTATTCTTACTGTGTGTATGTTTTCATGTAGTGTAGCGGGTTGAAGCGAGGGCCTCTCATGAGCTAGGTGAATGCTGTATACAGTGTTACACACCCAGCCCTCTTACTAGTTTTTGTGGCCCTCCCAGCCACGCACCCCAGAGAAATTTCACTGCCTAGTTATTTGCATTTGAGAAGTACAATAATACCTTCTGTTTCTACCCTTCCAGTTTGTTTTAGTCTGTTTTCTGTTCCTTGTAGGTGAGAAGTGATAGTGCATAGACATTTTGTGCCTGGGGATTTGTTCAGCTCTTTTTTCCTGCTTTGCTTATCCTTTTTTTCCTTTTTTATTTTGGTGATACGGTCTTGCTGGGTTTTTTTTTCCCCCCCTAGGAATTGATTCCAGGGGTGCTTGACCACTGAGCCACATCCCTAGCCTTTTTTTTTTTTTTAAGGCAGGATTTCAGTACGTTGCTTAGGGCCTTACTTAGTTGATGAGGCTGGCCTGGAACTTGTGATCCTTGTGCCTCAGTCTCCCTAGCTGCTGGGATTACAGGCGTGTGCAAGCACATCTGGCGTGTCTTGCTGTGTTGCCCAGGCTGTTTTCTAATCCCTGGACTCAAGCTTCCTCCTACTTCAGCCTCTAGCGTTTGGGGGACAGCAGTTGTGTACCACCAAACCTGACTTTATTGGTTTCCTAATACTTTCGTTTCAAAGAAGAATGGGAAAAGAGGATACTAAATTTGTGATACTCATTTATTAATATTAATATTGGGCAATGCTATTTGGTACAATTTTTAGAGCTCTTATTTTCTTGTTACCGTTAGGTGTTATAACTTAAAAATGTTGATTATTTGTCATAAATGGCTAAATACAACACTCTGTTAATGGAAGGTTATAAATTGGGTTTTGATGGGTTTTAAAGATCAGTGTATAAGAAAATTGACCCAAGAGTCAGGAGACAAGAGTTCTAATGAAACTTTAAAATTAGTTCAGTTTAGTTGAATTATCTTTGAACTTTTCTTCTACAGAATGAGTAATGCTTATTCTTAGTATAATTCTTTGGCTCTTAGGGTTAAAGAGAGTGACACATCAAAAATCTTTGTATGCTGTTGTTACTTTGTACACTGTGGATTATATAGGTTTGTCTTTGTTCTTTGGGGAAATACTGAGACCATGAATGAAGTAGAGCTGGGTGCAGTTGGCACATGCCTGTAATCCCAGCGATTTGGGAGGCTGAGACTGTAGGATTGTAAATTTGAGATCAGCTTCAGCAACTTGGGGGAGACCTGTCTCAAAAAATAAAAAGGACTGAGAATGTGCCTTGGTGGTTAAGTGCCCCTGTGTTCAATCCCCAGTACCTTAATAAATACAACAAATAAAAAGGTAGAAGCTCAAACATTGATTAGGTTAGGCACAGGTTACACAGAATTATTACCTGAGATTGATTATCCATGTTTAGTGAACTCTTTAAGGATGGAATCGGGGAAATGGATTTTAGGAACAATTAATTAAAAGGAATAATTAATTGAAACCAATAATTCAGATCTTTTACATATTGTCTCTATATCTGGTTCATTTATCTCTCTGATGACTGTTTCCTGATCTGACTGTTAAATATGATCGTTCTAATGCAAACTTTGTGTTTTGCAACTAAATGCTGGAAGAGTCTTGAAGAAGGACTATTCATCATAGGTCATTTGCTCAGTTCTGAACCCTAGTTATTTGTGGTGGGTGTTGTGAATATGGGGTATCATCAAGTAGTATGTGGCAGCTTCCCTGGCAGTCAAGAATGCAGTGAGTGGGTAGATGACTATGTAATTTAAGTACCTACGTGAAGTAACATCTAATGAAATGCAGAAGTTTGCAAAATTCAGTGGAGTGCTTCAGAGTTGTAATAGGAGAATTTTAAGGCAAGATTTTGTAAAACTATAGATAGTTATCAATGTTCTTTCTTTGGTTATTTTGTTATATTAGTTACTAAGAGAAATATTTTAAAATCCACTCTGGATTTGTGTATTTTTTTTAATTAAAAGAAAGACACTTTGCAGCCTTGTATATAAATTGTTTATAAATTAAGAATTAACTGTCTTCTTAGCTGGGTGTGATAGTGCATGCCTGTAATCCCAGTAGTTTGAACAGCTGAGGCAGCAGGAGGATCACAAATTTGAGTCATGCTCTATGACTTAGACCCAGTCTCAAAATTAAGTAAATAAAGACTGGGGTTGTAGCACAGTGGTAGAGTACCCCTGGGTTCAGTCCCCAGTACCATATACACAAACACAAAAAATTGCTGTCTTCCTGAATTAAATCTTTTATCATTATGAAGGTACTCACTTTATTTCTAGTTCATAGCAAAATTATTGTGAGTGAGGGTACAGAGATGATTCCATATAGTCTGGCTTCATGTGCCCCCACATTTTTAATACGTGATTTCCCAGAGTCCTTGGTGTTTTGGGTTTTTTTTTTTCTTGTTTGTTTGTTAAGAGAGGACGGTGAGAAAGAGAAAGAATCAATTTTAGTTTTTTCATGTGAGTTTCATTGCTCCTATACTTTGGTGTGTGAGTGGTGCTGAGATTTGAACCTGCGTCCTAGCACTTGCCAGGCAAGCGCTGTAACCCCTGAGCCTCTGCTCCAGCGCCGGAGTCCTTAGTTTTTGCATCAGGGTTCACTCATATGATCTGTGGGATTGGACAAATTTATAAGGACACATATCTACCATTATAGTATACAAATAGAGTAATTTTTATTCCCCTCCCCACAAAATCCTCTATTTAAAAAAATTGTCTATTATCTGCTGTTAATATAGCTACACCAACTTTCTTTTGTCTTAGTATTTGCATATTTTCCATTCTCTTTGTGTATCCTTTTGTTTTAGATCTGTCTCTTATAGGTGTAGAATATTTTAAATGTTTAGTCTGATAGAGAGTTTTTATTCTATCCACTTTATTATTTCTAATTTATTGTCTTCATTTGAAATTATATCTGTATTTTTTATAATACTGGGAATTGAACCCCAGGGTGCTTAACTACTAAGCCACATCCCCAGACATTTTTATTTTGTATTTACTTGTGATCCCTCTGCCTCATCATCCAGATCCTCTGGGATTACAGATGCAAACCTGGCTCCAGTTTGTAATTTTATTTTATTTTTATTTTTTTAAAGAGAGGGAGGAGGTGAGAGAAAGAAGGGGAATCAGTTTTATTTTTCATCTGGCCTCCGTTTCTCCAACATTTAGTTGTATACACGGTGCTGGGGTTCAAACCTGGGTCCTTACACTTTTCAGGCAAGCACTTTTAACTGCTGAGTCACTGGTCTAGCCCCTGAGTTTATATTTTTATTTGATTTATGTTTTTTAAAGAGGGACAGTGAGAGAGAGAATTTTTAAATTTAGTTTTTCGTGTGGGCTTTGTTGCTCTGACACTTAGTTGTGTACATGGTGCTAATGTTTGAAGATGTGACTTTGTGCATGTCAGGCAAGCACTGTAATCGCTGAGCCACCACTCCAGTCCTGAGTTTATAATTTTAAATAGAGGTATGATTCTAGTCTTTGGGTAACTTTGAAAAACTCCAGTAGGGCAGGGAATTTAGCGCAGTGATAGAGCACTTGCCTAGCATGTGCAAGCCCTTGAGTTCAATCCCCAGCACTGTAGGGGGAAAAAAGTAACTAAAGTACTATTTCTAACAAAGTTATGAACTCAGACCTTAAGTACTTGTAGAAAATACAAAGACCAAAAAAAAAAAAAAAACAATCAAAACCCACAATGACTTTAGCCACAGCGCAGTGGGCACAGGCCTATAATCCGAGCAGCTCCAGAGCCTAAGGCAAGGAGGGTCACAAGTTAGTTCAAAGCTAGCTTCAGCAGCTGAGGCCCTAAGCAGCTTAGACTCTTGTCTAAAAAAATAGAAATGGGTGAGGATCTGGCATCCCTGGGTTCCAATCCCTGGTACAAAGAGAAAAAAACCGAAGACTTTAGTAACTCAGCTTACCAGGTTACTCTTGACTTTAAGATATTCTCACTTTACTTTTGCCATTGAAAAATTCCATACTAAATATTATTTTATAGTGTTAATATTAATTTGTATTTACATTTGTTGGTTTTTCTTCTTGCATCTCAACACTATCCAGGGTCACTTTCCTTCTGGTGGAAAATCCACCATTTTAATCTGACACAGACTTTGTTCATAAAAGGTAATTCAGTTGATGTAGAATCCTTTATTCATACTTATCTCTACCACACTTTAGAAAATTAGAATTCACTATATTCTGGTTTCTATCATTGCTGTTGAGAAATGAGTTTTGTGTCAAAAAAAAAATAGCAAACCCCACTACAACCATACTTTAATATTTTCTTCGTCTTTGATGTTTTGTATTTGTATTAGGATGTTTCTAAGTGTAAATGTCTTTTAATTTATCCTGTTGGAAATCATTTGGACCACTTGAATCTGTGTATTTGTGTTTTTCATTAGTTCTAGAAAATTCTCAGCCTCTGTGTGTTTAGATATGCCTCTGCCATGTTTTTACTCTTCTGATTATCAGTTTATTCTCTGTATAACTTCTATATTTTAAATTTTTGTGCTATATTTTGTATAATTTCTTTTTTTTGCCTAATATGCTAATATGCCTGCCTACTAAGGTTTATTTTGAAAAAATTTTTTTTGCATGGAGTTGCAAATTTATCCCATGACCTCATGTGTGTTAAGCAAGTACTCTACCACTGATCTGTACTCCCAACCCCTGAGCTTTATTTTTTTTTCACATTAGAAGTTCTGTTCTTTTTAAATCAATTGTCACATTTGATGGTTTTTCTATTTCCTTTTGTGATTTCAGATTGTCCTTTATATTCATGTATGTCTGTGCTACTGGGGATGGAACCTAGGTCCTTGTGCATGCTTATCAAGTAAGGCTGGGAAAGCATTGTGCCCCTGAACTAAATCCCCTAGACTTCTTTGAGACAGGGCCTCCCTGAGTTGCTGTGGCTGATTGAATTTGTGATCCTTCTGTCTCAGTATCCCAAATTTCTGGGATTACAGGTTTGCACTATTGTACCTAGATTGTTTTAAGATCTGGTAGTTTTAACATCTGAAATCTTTGAAACTCTCTTCCTTTGTTTTTTGCATGTTTGCCTTGTTTACTTTGGTGTTGTACATATTCTGTTTATTATCTGTAGTGATTTGTAGAATTTCCCAAAGGCCTGGGGTAAAGGTTTAGTTTTTCTGCAGAACAAGTTTACCTTATTTCTGTCAAGCATTTAGTTGCACTGAGACCTTGAAATACCCAGTGTGATCTTCAGACTCAATAGGGGAATTTTTTAGAGACATAGTGGTCCCGTCCTGTGTTTTAAAAAATAATTGAATGTTAGCAATATCCCCAAGTGATTCTGGGACAAATCAATAAGACTTGAATTCCTTGGGTTGAAGTTTCTCAGATTGTTCAGCTGGTTCAAATATGTCTAAAGTTCTTAGCCAGGCATGTCAAATTCTCAGGTATAGGTTTGGGTTACACAGGTTTTTGTGCTTGTCAGAATTCATTGAGTTTTACATTTCAGGTTTGTGCAGGTAATGGAATTGATATTTAAATGAAAACATGAAACAAGATTTGAACACTTTTTCTTTTAGGGAGAGGGAGAGAAAATCAATTTATTTTTCTATCTTGTTTATGTTTTTCCAACACTCAGTTGAGTTTGTGGTGCTGGGGGTCAAACCTGGGTCCTTGGGCATGCTAGGCAGATACTCTACTGCTTAGCTACCTCTCCAGACCCATGAATACTTACTTTATGATACACACAAGCGTACTTTGAAATAATCTGGAAATTGGATGGATGGACAGGTGGTTAGACAGATGCATAGATGAGTAGACTTGGCATCCCTAGCCCTTTTTTTATTTTGAGACAGGATCTCACTAGGTTTCGGAGGATGATTTGAAACTTAAGATCCTCCTGCCTTGGCCTCTGGAATTGTAGGCCTGTGCCACTGTAACAAACTTTTTTTTTTTTTTAATTTTTTTTTTAAGAGAGAGGAACAGTATGAGAGAGAGAAACAATTTTATTTAGTTTTTCATGTGGCCCTCATTGCTCCGAGACTTCATTGTATGCATGGTGCTGTACTCAGACATGCCCTGCAAGCTCCACAACCACTGAGCCACTGCTCTAGCCCCTGTAACAAACTTTTTTTTTTTTTTAAGAGAGAGGGACAGTGAAAGAGATAGACAAACAACTTTATTTTAATTTTTCATATGGCCTTAGTTGCTCTAACACTCAGTTGTGTACGTGGTGCTGGGGTTTGAACCGGGGTCCTCGTGCTTGCCAGGCAAGCAGGGAAACCACTGAGCCACCATTCCAGCCCCTGTAACAAACTTTTAAAAACATTTTATAATAAAGTATTGGTGGGGAAGACAATGAGAAGTAAAAGGATTAACATGAAAGATTCAGGCAGGGACATGGATTTATATAACTAGTCTGTTTTATAAATTTTGTTGTTTAGTGTATGTACCCATTTAAAGAATAGTAGCTGTAGTCTTGTTGATTTGAACATAAACATGGTTTTTCTCTTTATTTATACTGGCCCTCACACCTGGCTCAGCATGGGTTACATCCCCTGAATAGGGCTTTTAACTTTTTGAATTTAATTACTTTATTCAGCTGAGAAAATTTTAAGGTTAGAAAGCTTGATGAGCGCTGGTTCTTATTGTGCCCTGAAGACCTTTGTAGCTCATCATTATTGCTATATGCGTATATTTCTGTGTATATATGGAAAAAATCTACTGCTTGGTTTATGAAAAAAGTGGCATGTTAATATAGTTTGCACATCTGTGTAGTTTGATTTGCTTTCATGTATCCCTCTTTAATGCAGGGTATTGTATTTAAAGCATTACTAATGAGTATTTTAAAGTTACAAAATGTGTGAAGTATCACTGGAGATGTTTTTTCTCTGGAGATGTTTTGGGTCTTTTGGAACTCTGAAAAGAGACCCAGGGGAAGATATACACAGGTTACCCTGGCCACTTTTTCAAATAGGTAGAGACAGAATTTGTGTGTTATGTGTCTTCATCTCAGAAAGCCATGTTTTCTTTGATACTCTCTCAGGGTGTTAAGAGTTGGGAGGCAAGGATTTAAAGGATGAATTAATGAAATGTAGGTTGACATAGTTAGGTCAAGGATGATTTGTTCTGTGTTGAAAATCTTTTCTCGTAATTTTGACTAAAGTGAAATTTCTTTTTTTTTAATTTTTTTATTTTTTAAGAGAGAGGGACAGTGAGAGAGAGAGAAAGAGAGAAACAACTTCATTTAGTTTTTCACATGGCCTTAGTTGCTCCAACACTCAGTTGTGTACGTGGTGCTGGGGTTTGAACCCGGGTCCTCGTGCTTGCCAAGCAAGCGCCGAAACTGCTGAGCCATGGCTCCAGCCCCACCCCTAAAGTGAAATTTCTATGGAACTTTTTAATAAGCAAGTGGTTTATGAGTGACTGAAAACAAAAGCAAGCTTCCTTCCCATTCCTTTGATAGTAACAACTTACGTTTAGTGCTTATTATTTTTAAGACTTGTATGGAAGATTTTAAACATACAAAAACATCCTTTCTGAGAGCCTGAAAACATGCTTTCTGAGAGCCTGAATTTGGAATAGGTTTTCTTTCCTTTTTCCCGTTATGCTCTACTCTTTTCTATTTTCCTGTTTCATTCTTTGTGGCACGTAGTACAGTGTGCCAATAGTTGGATTATTTCTGTCTTCCCAATTGTGTGTGAACTCCATTGTTGTAAAGATTATTGACACCTGTTTTATGGGCCTTCAAAGATTGGGTGAAGGGATTAGCAGTGTTCTGCCCTTGGATGTCAGTTCAGTATCAGTAGCTTTACCTCTTTGATTTTAAGTTCCTCTCTTTATACCATATAATTGATAAAAATGTGCTCACCAGGTATGCCCTTACTGAGAACATTTCGATCATCTCCCATTTTTCTACTATGACATACCACAGTGAGTGTCATAATTACATAATTCTTGTATACTTAAGGAGACTACTTTAGCTTAGAGTCCTAGAAAATTCTTAGAATTGAAGTTGCTATATTTTAAGTTGTAGGAGTATCATTTTAAAATTTTGGGGGCATAGGAAAGTCATATAAAAATTACAAAGGAATAGATGCTGATGTATAATCATGCCAAAACAATGGCCTAAAACTTTGTTCTCAAACGTAGCTGGTGATGAGAATAGTACGTTGACTATTCTGATTTTTAAAAACTACACTTGGGGGCTGGAGCAGTGGGTCAGTGGTTATAGTGCTTCACTGGCAGGTGTGAGTATGCAGATTCAAACCCCAGCACCATATACACAATGAAGTATCCAAGCAACGAAAGCCACATGAAAAACTAAATAAAATTGATTCTGTTTGTGTGTGTGTCTTTGTCTCTCTGTCTTTCTGTCCCTCCTCTCTCTCTCTCTCTCTTGTCCCTCTCTTAAAAAAAAAAAAAATTGAAAACAAAACCCTTGTTAACAGGCTACATATTCATTGTTTGGAAAGGATTGCACTCATCTTTTTTTTTTTTGTTTTTAAGCGTAGTAGACAAGTTTTATTATAGAAAGCATAGAAAGTAAAGCGTAGGGAAAAGAGCAGACTTCCCCCAGAGTGGGGGAAGGGGACAGAGCCTATGCACTCATCTTTTATTAATGCAAGGCAAGCATAGATTGATATAAGCTATGTATTAACCACAGTCTTCTCATTATTATGGTGTTCACAGTGGTGATATGAACATGTATGGAGGAAAATATTCTGAAAATACTGCCTTATTTAGTGTCTTTAATGGTTTAAAGGTCATTATTCAAACATAAAATTGTTTTTGTTCATAGAGCACACACCTCTTTCTACAAGGTGTTTGGTGTTTGACTTTGAATAATAATGATTTTTATCCAGGAACCATCCATCTGCCCTATGAAGGAAAAGGCATATTTACATGCCTTCTCTATCTCCTTCCTCAGTAGCTCACATGATCAGTGTTCTTTTTTTTTTTTTTTTTTCCAGGGCTGAGGACTGAACTCGGGGCCTTGCGCATGCTAGGCAAGCGCTCTGCCACTGAGCTAAATCCCCAACCCCATGATCAGTGTTCTTATTATGTATGTTTTTAGGCCTTTATAAGGAAGAATTTTTATAGTACACCATTTAAGAAAAGTTCAAATGTTGTTAGATTTGAATAAAATGTGGAGGTGAATCAAATTTGAGAGACTGTATTCTAATACCCTTTTCCCTTTTTTGTGTGTTTTTGTTTTTTAGAGAGGGACAGAGAGAAAGAATCGATTTTATTTAGTTTTTCCATGTGACTTTCGTTGCTCCGACACTTCATTGTGTACATGGTACTGGGGTTCGAACCTGCATCCTTGCACATGCCACGCAAGCTCCTTAACCGCTGAGCCCCTGCTCCAGCCCCTGCTTTTTCCTTTTGTATCTTCATTCCTGGGTAGATTTAAGAAACAATAAACATATCTTGTTTGTTTTTAAGAGAGGGGGACAGAAAGAGAGAGAGAGAATTTTATTTAGGTTTTTTTTCGTGTTACTTTCATTGCTGACACTTCATCGTGTATGTACATGAGCTGGGGTTTGAACCCATGTCCTTGCATATGCCAGGCAAGTGCTGTAATCACCAAGCCACTGCTCCAGCTAAGCACATCTTTAAGAGGATTTCCTAAAAATGTTAGTGATAAGCTGACCTGCTGTCCTCCCTGACTAGCTAATTATGGTAGCCAGCAGGACTGCAGACCTGTTCAGACCAGGTCTAAGAGCCATTTGTTGCCATGTGGGCTAAAAGTTGCTGTCACTGGTCTAGTTTCTGAGATCGTAAGAAGAACATGTTAAATGCAGTTAGCGTTTTGACGATTATACAAGCTATATGAACTAAGATAGGATTTATATATGCGAGAATGACTTGCCGTATATTTTCGAAATAGCTGGGCAGTGTCTCTAATGAGAAATAGATTGATCCTATTACAGTAGTCTACAGAATAGACTTCTGGTCCGTTTTGGACGTCCTTGTCACTGGTTATCTCCTTTTTCTCTTGTTAACCGTAGATGAAAAAGGCAAGGCAATCCAGGCATGGTGGTGCATGTCTGCTGTATTTCCAGCTATGTGGGAGGTGGAGGTAGGATTGCAAGTTCAAGGCCAGCCTAAGCAACTTAATAAAACCCAGCCTCATAAGGGGAGGGGAATACTGGGAGGAAGACTAGTTGGTGTAGGCCTGAAATCAGGAGACTGAGGCAGGAGACTAGAGCATCACAAGTTTGAGACCAGTTTCAGCAATTGAGACCCTAAACAACTTAGAACTCGTTTCAGAATGAAAACCAAAAAGGGCTGGAGCGGTAGCTCAGTGGTATATAGTATTCCAGGATTAAATTTCCAGTACCAAATTAAAAAAAAAAAAA